>JARBWK010000003.1:47918420-47971181 GCA_030556195.1 Anolis apletophallus | reverse complement strand
AAAACTCTTTGCACTCCCAGAGTCAATAATCCAGGGTACCTGAGGAATAAAATCATTGTTACATTGTAAACTCATCAACAGACAGCCTGAATCAGAGTCTTTCTTGAATTGTTGATCTGTTCTTTCTTGCTCTGTGCTGATTCACTCTTCTTAAACTTGTTCTGATGACATTGTCTAGCTTTGTGTCCTCTTTTATTACAAATGTAACAGATAATGTCATACTGGATTGTCTCTTTCCTCTTCATATTGAAGCCTTTGTTGACCGTCTTCTCCGTTGAAAGTTGCTGGGCATTTCTTCTGTAACAAGCCCAGTTCTCCAATCTAGTCAAAACTAAGTCGAAGTTGATGTCCTCTTCTTTCACAGATTGCATGGAGTCAATGAATGAGATGTAGCTCTGCCCCAAACTGCTTAGTAGAATTAAGCCTCTCTGATCTTCTGTAAAATTGGTGCCCCTTGCTGCTAAATCATTAAATAGGCTCAGCATTTTACTCAAATGAGTCTCTCTGGCACAATCTTCCATTGACAGAAGCTTCAGTGAAAACAGTTCTCTGCTCAATAAAACTTTTGAGCCTCAGTAGCCTGCTGATACAGCTTTTCAAGCCTTTTCCAACAGTCAGCGGCTGTTTCTTCCAGAGCTAAATATGTGAGGTGCCTATCGTCAACTGACAGGATGATGGTAGCCCTTGCCTTGCCATCTTTCAACCTTTCTGCATCAGAAATAGGTCGATGTGTTAAGCAAGATAACAGCTCCTCCTTTGCCAAAACTGCTCGCACTTTGGTAATCCATATTAAATAATTTGAGCTGCCTCTGAGTTTTCTAAATGATGCTGTGCTCCAAATAATGCCATCTTTCTTCACACTACAGATGCTCCTGGCAAATATTCACTTCAGCTTTTTTCTCTAACACTGAGGTAAAGAGCGACTTCTGCTGCAATTTGTAGTGTTATTCAAAAACTTTTCTATGAATTATGGGTTATGTAGTATCTCTGTGCCTCTGCAATTCTGGATTCTGTGTTCTGGGTTCTGGGATCTGGGCCCATAACCTCTTCGGACGTCGAGTATTTATGTCACAGCGGATAGGCAACAGAAATATAGAAGTTTAATTCCCCATCGGCCCAAACACTCCAGTCTCTGTTCGTGTGAATAATGAAACTCTCATTCAATTCACAAGGTAAATATATAACTTTGTATTGAATTGTATTTAACAATAACTGGCAAAACATCGAAAAACAACAGCCATCACAGCTACCTTTCTAAACATCCTTTCCTCACAGATATTGAATCCCAACTGACAAATCCCAACTGTCACTTTGTAACGGAAATTCCTCAAGGTTCCATTTAGCAGTCTTGAGACAGCGCCATCTGGTGTCAAACATGTCACACTGCAGGTCATCTCAAACTGCGAAAATATATCTTCTGCTGACTCATGAATTGCTATTCAAAATGCAATAATCTGACATAAGCTGGGTGTCATCAGCGTACTGATGGCACACCAGCCCAAAACTACTTACCAGCTGGGCAAGTGGTCGCATATAGATGTTAAATAAGATATTTAAAATAAATATGTTAAATATGTTAAATAAATATTTGCAGTTAGAATTAGAAGGACAGCTGGAATTCTCAGCTAAGGATCTCCTCTAGTGTTTCTAAGTTCTTACCAAACTACAAACTTCAATAGTTCAAGAGGATGTTGTCATTGTATGTATAGGGTGAATGAGTATCTGGCCTTCTTGAAAATAAAAGCAGATATTATGCTTGGATCTTGCACTAGAACTATAGAATATAATCCGGAATACTCATAGAAACAGTCCTTTAACCAGAAATGAATGAATGAAGTAGCAGTGTGGAGTTTCTTCAGGACTTAACATGTTTTGCCTGGTTTAATTGAGTTTCTTGTCCAACCTAGAGCATGTTTCTTGAATCAACAGCTGAAAATAATCAAATTTTATGTACTAACTAACTAACTAACTAATTTTATTATTTATGAGTCGCCCTCCACAAATGTGCTCTGGGCGACTTACACAGCTAGGCGTCTACAATACTAAAATATTAAAAATTTAAAGTATTAAAATGTTAAAATATGGGAATAGACAGGTTCCAGGTCACTGATTGTCACTTATGCATATGCTCTTCTAAATAGCCATGTCTTAAGTGCCGCCAGAAATGAAGGCAGGTCGAAGATGGCTCTTTGGTCTGGCGGCAGAGAGTTCCACAGGACAGGGGCCACAACGGAAAAAGATCTCTGTCTCGTGGACTCCAAATGAGCCTCTCTCAGACCCGGGACACAGAAAAGGTTCTCGTAGGCTGGCCGTGGTGCTCTCGGATGGATAGATGGTATCAGATGGTCTTTTAGGTATGTAGGACCCTGGCCCCGCAAGGCCTTAAGTGTCAGGGTCAGGGCCTTATAAAGGACTCTGTACTCGACCGGCAGCCAGTGTAAATGCTGTAAGGATGGCGGTATGTGACACCTCATAAGTGTTTTCGTGAGGAGCCTGACGGCAGCATTCTATACAATCTGAAGCTTGCAAGTTACTGACCGAGGTAGACCTATGTATAAAGTGTTGCAATAGTCCAACCTTGATGTAACCATGGCATTAATCACCGTGGCCAGCGCCTGTTCTTCCAGTGGGTCTCCTGTAGACAGGATTAGCAATTGGATAGAAGTTTTCAAGTCTTTACAGAGAGGATTTGATTCATTTCTTACATAGAATGTAAACAGCAGGAACTAGATGTTGCTTATACATCAGACTGTGTCTCACAAGTACTCATCCATTAACTGAAAATATGACTGTTTCCCTTTAGGCACATTTCACAGGTTTTAGTCAATGACACGACAGGAAAACTGTGCATGAAACATTAATCAAGTGTGCTTCCTGAACTACAGGTCAAACCTAGGTCAATCTCCAAAGGTCCACTGGAACAGACGTCATTCTAGATATTTGGTTTCAGACTGAACAAAAGTGACGGAAGACTGGAAAGATAAACAACTAAACTGAGTTATATTTACAAATTCCTGCCTATTAGTAGTGGTCTGAACAAAGGCAATAGTTTATTGGCACATAAAATAAATCAAAAACATGCATTTTCATCACAGTGACTTATGTAATAAAAATATTTGCTTCTTGCCAACTTTATGACAACATTTTACTGTTTCTGTATTCATGTCAACCTGCTAGACTAAAACTTTTCTCCACTAGACATTAGAGGTATTGGAAATTCCAGACATTGTTTCGTCAGCAATTTGGAGATATGGACCACAGAAATACAATGTGGGAAGGGCCCCTCGGAAGCATTTACAAATTGAAACACAAGCTTCCAAATCTTTCAGATCAATTTGGAAAAATCCATAGATTATCGAAATGTCGTGAATCTTGACAAGCTTACAGTTGTAATTGTACATTTTATTGATTAGCCCAGTTGTAAATGGGCTAATCAAGTTTAAATATTTAAATAAATAGCTATAAAACAACGGAAAAACAAGTCTTGCAAGTTTCCCCATTGGTGCTAATGGAACAAATCTTACAGAAACAATAACAAAATTCTGGATTTTGAATTATGACTCAAAATGGCTCCCCTTCAAATCTTTCCAAAATGAAAACTTTGATCCAAAAATCAAAATGAAACTGAAATGGATTTCTGCTATTTCACACACCTCTACTAGACATGCATTTACTTGTTTATTGATGCTTATATACAAAAGCTGTCCCCTCCTTTGTCTTGTTGACCATTCTATATGAACAATGTTCAACCAATAAGTATGACCTTATCATCATACAAAAATGTTACATGTTTCCATTACATTTCACACTCCCTCCATCCTTGTGTCTGTCTGTCTGTCTATCCATAGTGGCTTCAGTCTGTGCATATGATTATGTGGAATAGAGGCTACTAGTAACCACAACCAGAGCCTCCCAACCTGAGTTTAAATGCTCAATAGGACCAGTGATGTGGCCCTACAAGCAGTTCATGAAGAAAGGAAATTCTCCTTCGATTATGCACTCTCAGATTCCCAAGATCTGAGATCTACTGAAACACGTGCTTAACATACTCTTGAAACCAATATTAAATATTAAAATTGGGGGCAGCATTAAATTTTACTGTAAAACTGTCCAATATTTGCTTCATAGACAGGTTATATTTAAAAATGAGGCAACTGCAAACTAATCTCCTAGGCATAAATTTTACAAACTACATGGGGTATCAATTGGTTAGAAAATTTTACTTTTATGGATTGTAAATCTCACAATCCCTCAGCCAGTAATGACCCTCCTGACTGGGGCATTTAGGGGACTTGTAACCTGCAAAAGTAACTTTCTGAAGCACTGATGTTTTCAAAGCAATGTTACCTTGTACTTCATGATTTCTTATTCTAATTTATATTTTCTGACTGATCTAGACAAAAGCTTCTCAATATGTTTTTCATTTAATGCCTAGAAAGCCTTCTCTACAAATGAATGAAAATGTAGTCAGTGTGACCAAAAGCAATTAAAAAAATTTAGAAACATAAGACAAAAGGTTGTTTAAATGGGATTGAGATTAAATGCCAAGGCAGCCCTTAGGGCAGAAAAATGAATGCTGTTCCATCTCATTTGCAATAGTTTATTGTACCATTTCTCAACATGCTTCAGTATCTTCTGATTAATTTGATCCAAGAAGCTCATATGCATACATGGAGACAATGAAGAGTGATTTTTATGCGTTTATTAAAATGTCACTCTTGTCCTTGTAGTATAAAACACATATCTTCCCTGATGGCTAGAGAGCTTGTACAAACGCCCTATAATTGATAGCCTATCTGCTGGGCACTTGTGAGTAATATCAAATGTTCCCTTGTGTACATAAGAGAAGCTATTGCTGACAGGAGTGGATTTAATAACTCTTTAATGATATTTTGCCATAAAACTGTTCTGTTTTTGTACTGAATTGCCACAGTGCAACATTTTGTTTGCCTTTTTTGGATACAGATTCAAGTATTCCTTTGATGGACTTATTTAATTCATTCCATGCTCTTAAAGCACCGTTCCTAGGGTGATGGGGAACGATTTGTTCGCCAAGACAAACTCACTGAAATATTCCTACAATTTTACAACAATCTTTCTTTCTACACAAACCCACAGATAACACTCCTTAATGTAAACTGTTGAGAGTAGTGTTAATCCCCCAAAAAGATGCAATATGGTTTCCAATGGTATTTCCCAAAGGAGATTCTAGTGCTATCTGAATAACTTTTCTCAAGAAGCATATAAAGGCTTGGCCTCTCACTGACCATTAAGAAAACCAAAGTGCTCTACCAGGAGGCACAAACAAATCCCTTTGAATGGTGCAATGCTAGAAAATGTTTACCATTTCTACCTAGGCAGCCACCTCTCCACAAAAATTGACATTGACACCAAAATACATCTGAGCTCTGTGAATATAGCTTTTTTTTTTTCAAATGAAGCAGAGAGTGTTTGAAGATCAGGATATCCATAGGGATACCAATATACTTGTTTATAAAACTATTGTCCTATCAACTCTGTTACACACCTGAGAAATATAGACCATTTCCAAATGTCACTTTCAATTTCTGGAAAGATTTCATCAGCATTACCTCTGAAAAATTTGCAAATCTCTTGGGAAGACTGGTGAACAAACATCAGCATTCTGGAAGAAGCAAATTCCCCCAGCACTGTAGCAATGATTATTTGTTATCAACTTCATTGAACTGGCCTATTGGCCAAATGACTGGTCACTGTCTCCCAAAGAAGTTACTCTACTCTCAGCTCAGGAATGGAAAACAAGATGTTTGTGGACAGCAAACAAGATTGAAAGATAAACTTAAAGTTAACTTTTTAAAATATGGCATAAACACCAAGAACTGGGAAACCCTAACCCTGGAGCGTTCTGACTGGTGTTCCCAACACCACTGTGGATTTTGAAGATGCACAAATAGAGGGCAAAAGGGAGAAATATGCCAAGAGGAAAGCATATCCAGTAAAAGTAAACCCTTGTAAGGACCACCCTCCATCAGGAAAGCTATGTCCTCACTGTGAAAAAACATGCGAATCCATAATGCGTTTCTACAGTCATTTGCAGACCCATAACCAAGACTCTACACTTGGAAGACAATCATACTTGGTCACAAGTGATAGCATATGATGATGGTGACATTACTTACTGTTTTTCTCTGCTTTTCAGAATATCTTAAAATTGCTGTTGTGAAATTGCAAATACCATGTTTCCCCAAAAATGAGACATACCTATAAAATAAGCTGTAAAGGGATTTCTAAGCATTTGCATAATATGAGCTATAAAACATAGTGATACAAGCTGAGGCATAGAGGGAGACATAGAAAGTGAAATGCAAGAACTTTCCACAGCGGCGGAGGTGAGTCCTGGCCTCCCTCCCTCTCAATTCCTGCCTCTTCCTCCTCCTTTTCCTCCTTCTCCTTCTGTCCTCTCTTCCCTTCTGTCAAAGCCAGGCAAGGAAAGGCTTCCTCCCCAAGTGAGAGAGAGAGGGAGTGAGTCACTGGCGTGGCTTCCCTTTGACCCGTCCCCTGGGAAGTCTCCTCAGTGAAGTGAGGAGCAGGACGCTCTGCTTTAGGTATTGTGTGTCTTCAGAGGGAAGAAGTAAAGCTGTGGCTGCCATTTTACTCAGCACTATATTTTAATAAATGCAGATTGTTGTACCATACTTAATAAAAAGACATCACCTAAACATAAGCCATAGTGTGTCTTCTTGAGGAAAAATAAATATAAGACAGTGTCTTATTTTCAGTGAAACACAATAGTATTGATATGAAATGTCATGAATATCCCCTCTCCTGAACTCCACATCCTTTCATACACTTTTCAAAGAGGAGTATAACTGTTCATTTGGGAAGTATTAGGGGAAAAAGGGGGCATTCCCTAGTTATTAATAAATTTGCCTTTGAAACTCCTAAATCTGATTGGCTGCATGGTATGTGCACAGGTTTATTCTACACACAAAACAGTATGATAGTGGTTAAAAAAATTAAAGACATGTTGCAGAAAAGTTAAGACTCTGATTTATGTTGTTTATGTCAAAAGGGCAAGGTATAAAATAAATATGATGATGGCAATTATGTAGACTGGGGATACAAAGCAAATCTCTCCTTGACTCCTGCTAGGTGATTAAGATTACATCTTGGAACTGAAAGAAATAGTTTTTTCTTTCTTACAAATCCAAATTAAAGATCTCCAATGGCTTTGGGACCAAACATTTGCAACCTGACAATTTGGGTTGATGAGATAATGAACCTCTTGTGACTTACAACTGCCAGCAATGGTCCTTTTTTTCATGGAGAACCCATTGGCATCATGAAAAAAATGTTTGTTTTTTACCTGCAGGGAAAATTAAAGGATCTGTTAATTGCATTGGGTTTTGATTACCCTTAATGGCCCATTATCTGCATGGGCACTGGGGCACGGTGCTTGACCAAAGGGGTAGGGGGTGGAACAGCCAATGAAACAGATAACTTATTTCTTGACTAAAACAAATTAAATAGAAAAAAGACTTTTGCTCAGAAGTAGATATTCATAGCAGCATCGTTATGTTCACCACATAAACCCAGACTAAGAAAATACTTGTAGCCCCATGGGTAGAGATTTAGCTATCTCCAATTCCCGAATGTTTTGAGTTCAGAACACAGCACAGATAGGAGATCACCATGGGAAAGTTATTAACTATTTATTTTTGCTCTTTGTCCATCAGATGGGGATAGTTGGGTACTTCAAATGAAAGGCTACAGATTGAAACTGTTTAGAGTTCAGCCTGTGATTGTGTTTAATGATCAGAGTACTTACTCTGGATATTGGGAGTCACAATTGGGTTCATGTGTCTAATAAGGAGGTTGCTCTAGATGCAGAGAATGACAATGGGATTCCTGTTCAAAGTGATTTTTCTGATGGGAATGTTCCTGAATGGTCTGTTCCCTGGGCCTGAATTGCTACCAGAGAATTCCCAAGGCTTTGAGCCTGAGAAAGGCTCGGCACCTGAGTCAGCTGCAGAAATTAATGAGCCAATAGTTAAGAGAAATGCTTTTAGTCAGCAAACAAACCAGGCTCTCAGGCACTCTGCTAGATGGCGGGAGAGATAGATAACAGATTCAAGACTGAAAAGAAATGAATTCTTGGCTGCTTGGGATATAGAGTAGATTAGGATATAGAGTAGATTAGGGGATAAAAGTACCAAGTACAGAATCTGTAGCCAGACAAAGCAATGTTGGAAATGAGTCAAGACTTCGTCTCAGGTCCCTGGAAGCCTTGCTTTGGATAGATTCCTGTGTTAAGCGCCTTGTTTGATTCATGCTCAAGTTTTGGGGTTTTACCTTGGAAGTTCCAGTATTTGTTTTCATGAACTCTGATGGACTAATTTCCTGGACTATTTGTTTCTATCTGTCTTTCTACATAATTGGATTTACCTATTTTTGTGGATTGCTTTTTACTGCTACTGCTTTCAAATAACTTCAATAAACTGCTTGCATTTTACTCAGCTGTGTAGTATTTAAAGTCAGAGGGTTTTCTGGCCTGGAGTGCAACAGAGCCACCAAGAAATGGAGTTTGCATGTGTTTTTCCAGTAATATGGTGTATTGCATCTATTTGTCTCAAGGAGGCCTGCAACTGGAAGAGCATTTGGAGATATTTCCAATGCTAGAAGTTCTTCAGTTGGGGTGCTGGTGTTGTATTCATTCTTTAACAACCATAAATGTGAATCTATGAAGGTTACTGTGATCATAAGTCTAGCTTACTATCTCCAAATACTGAAAATGATGCTAGCCATCCCTGTAAAAACAGAATGTTTTGCAAAAATCCCTATCCCCCCAATCAAATTGTATATTTGGAGAAACTATGGAAGAACTGAATGTTTCCTCTATATTTTATAATGCCATCTGAATCTATTCTTCCCCATACTTATTTGCCTTTCCTCCAAAATGGGATTTCAAGTCCAGACTGTAATTGCCTGAATCACTGCAGTACGACAGGGTAGGTTATGTGTTGTAGTTCTGCCTATGTGGGACTTTATGATGCCTCTCTCAATTCAGGATCTCGTTCACACTTTCCATTTTCATTCATTAGCTTTATGTCTCTTTTCCAGGGATCATTATGCACCAGGAAGCATTATGTTTACCATTATGTACCAGGAACAGCAAATAACAGCAACAGGATAAAGGGCAATTCAAGGACAACAATGCTACTAGGTGATTTTTGCATCTAGTTTTGATTACATCTGGAAACTGTGGAGATTCAGCAACCAGAATGAATGCAAGGGCTAACCAATTCGTGCTCTATAAAACCAAATCATTATGAAAAATTATCAAAGTTAAATTAAATAGATGCATTTCTGCTTCATGGGCTCCGAGAAGACAATTATCTCAGTCTAATTTCTAAAAGAAACTAATTAGAAGTCATTATTTGGGCTGAAAACATATTTCATGAAATTGTCAGCTCTATTAGCTATGTGGTGCTTTCTAATGAATATCCTAAATGGCATACCCTGTTGCCAAAGAGTTGATACTATTGTTTGGTACCGATTTCTTGAATGACAAATATCCATCATAATTCCTAGGACAATATATTCTACAAAGTCATCTCGAGGCTGGACTACTGTAACGCTCTTTACATTGGCCTTCCTCTGTCGGTAATCCGGAGACTCAAGCTGGTGCAGAACGCTGCAGCGCGACTCCTGGCAGGGGTCCCGATTGGCCACCACATCACGCCAATCCTATGCGAACTGCACTGGCTCCCAATTGAATGCCGGATTGCCTTCAAAGTGTTAGTCCTGACTTTTAAGGCCTTACATGGTCTGGGGCCAGTGTACCTGCGGGACCGCCTTGTCCCATATCATCCCACCAGATCACTGCGCTCCAAAGAGCTAAACCTCCTGGTCATCCCAAATGTGAGGACCTACCATCTGTCTGCAACCCGCCGCCGGGCTTTCTCTGTTGCAGCCCCTACTATGTGGAACGCACTGCCCGCCGGCATCCGTGCCACCCAGGGCCTCCTCCCGTTCAGGAGAGCAGTTAAGACATTGCTGTTCCAACAAGCCTTCGGAGTTAGCTAAACTTTAGCTCACACCGCCTAGCTGTCAGCCCACTGCGACTCCATTTGTTGCTTCAACTGTTCTAATTGTAATTCCATCTTAATGGTATTACTGTGGTTTATGAGTTATCTGACAATTGTATTTTACGAACTGTTGTAAGTCACCCCGAGCCGTTGGGGGGGGCGACAGACAAATGTGAAATAATAAATAAATAAATAAATAAAGTTGTAAAGAGTTCCAGCAACTATTTTGCCTTTTTGTCCCTATTTTGCCTTTTTGTTTTCTGGATTCTATGGGGGCAGATACAAACACTATTTAAGTCCCAATAAGTTTTTAGCAAAAATACAAATTTCTCATTAAATTGACAGACACGGAGGACTCTTTGTATCTTTCCAGAATGCTGCATGGATACCAAAATATGTGGATGCCCAAGTCCAATTATATGCATTGGTGTAATAAAATTGTGGCACTCATTTTAAATGTTTGTTTTTGTTTTTTTAAAGATACTTACAAGTTGTGGATGGTTAAAGAGATCGATATTTTAGAAATCTAGAGTGGCCGGATTTATACTGCTGGTTTTCAGTAGATGTTCTTCCAGGAGTAGAAATTCACCCTCTTCTGAGCACACAAAAAGATCTATCTGGGAAATCTAGAGGTGCTGAGGGCACAGAAACATCCTTGGAGGAGACCACATGCAACACCAGCATTGCACTATGCCTCCCCTCCCCTGGGAATTAATATTGAGCAACTGCCCAACTAATCCTAATCATCTGGTCTTTTTGATTAGCAAGTATTTTGTATCTTGCAAGCTTTACAAAGAACCCTTTTCTGGGTAATTTCTTTGCATATACCTTTGCACTAAAGCACTGAGTGGTGCTTCGGCTTGAATAAATCTGCCGCTACCCGCACAGAAGTAGATTGTGACAGGTGCACTCTGCGGCATGACAGTTTGTGAAATCAGAAACAACTTTTATCTCTCTGTACAAGGAATAAAGCATCAAAGACAAAAATGGCTTTCTAGTTCTTTCCAGTAGATGTCAAGAGGCTTTCAGGTCACAATGACATTGCTTTCCCAGCAAAGTAGGAGAAAAAGGCAGGATGGCATTTCCTTCTTATTATCTATTTATTCAAAGCCAATATCTGCAATATCCCCCACCATTCTCCAATATGCATTGGAAGTACATCTGGGTTTCCAAACTGTAGCAAACCTAAGCTTCCTGCTTAAGGAAACTATTTGTAAATTGCAATGTAATACATCATACAAGTCCATACTTCAGGAAATAAAGCCTGACTGCTCATTGGAGAGAAGAATATTAGAGGCAAAGATGAAGTCCTTTGGCCACATCATGAGAAGGTGGGAAAGCTTAGAGAAGACAATGTTGCTGGGGAAAATGGAAGGAAAAAGGAAGAAGGGCCGACCAAGGGCAAGATGGATGGATGGTATCCTTGAAATGACTGGCTTGACTTTGAAGGAGCTGGGGAAGGTGAGGGTCGACAGGGAGCTCTGTCATGGGCTGGTCCATGAGGTCACGAAGAGTTGGAAGCGACTGAATGAATAAACAACAAAACATTACTAGCTATTTTGGACAGAAAGGGCAAATTCAATAATCTTGATTGGTATGTATAACCAATCTATCCACCATATGGATTTGTTGGAAACATTTGTTGCAATACAATGGAGATTTATTTACTGATTTCTTCTTCTTTCTAAGCTATTTTCCCAATGAAGGGGTTATTATTGTGACTGTCATTTCCACAGAGCTTTGTTTTGGGCATCCTCAGGTCTCAGATTGGAGGCATACATGTCTTCGTTGATTATGCCCATCCATCTTTTATTTGGCCATTCACATAGTCTATCTATTTACTTAGTTAATTTTTACCCTGCCTTTCTCCTGATATAGGTGGTTATTGGCTAACTATGAATATAAAACAATACTAATTAAAAACAATCAAAGGCATAATATAAATAGGAAAGTGGATGGTTTAAACCATTAAATATTAAATATATTAAAATGCATTTAAAACCTTTAAATCCCAACCAGACAGTCTTGAAAAGCCAACCCTTCATCAGTTTGTAAACACTTGATGGCGTTTACTTGTTAATGAATGGTAAGCTGGGATGGGGTTATCTTGACCTCTCTAGGGATGAAGTTCTAAAGTCTAGGAGCAGCCACTGAGAAAGCCCTCTGATTTGTTCCCACTTGAGCAGAGAAAAGACCCTCTCTAGATTATTGTAGTGTTCTAACAGAATCATAGAGATATAAAGTCCTTCAAGTCACCGATATAAGCCATATAGCTCTATTTAGGTCAAAACCAACTTTGAACTGGTCTTAGAATTTAGCCAGCATCTAGGTTGTTTAGTTTATATGCATAATGTGTTAGTCCAGTGTTTCTTAAGATGGAGGTCGGGACCCCTGGAGGGGTCACAAGGGGGTGTCAGAGGGGTCACCAAAAACCATCAGAAAACACAGTATTTTGTGTTGGTACTGGGGTTCTATGTGATAAGTTTTGCCCAATTCTATCGTTGGTGGGGTTCAGAATTCTCTTTGATTTTAGGTTAACTATAAATCCCAGCAACTACAACTCCCAAATGTCAAGTACTATTTTCCCCAAACTTCACTTTTGGGCATACTGAGTATTCGTGCCAAGTTTGGTCCAGATCAATCATTGTTTGAGTCCACAGTGCTCTCTGGATGTAGGTGAACTACGACTCCAAAACTCAAGACCAATGTCCACCAAACCCAGTATTTTCTGTGTGCCAAGTTTGGTTCAATTCCATCATTGGTGGAGTTCATAATACTCTTTGATTGTAGGTTAACTATAAATCCCAGCAACTACAACTCCCAAATGACAAAATCTCTCCCTCCCCCCCAACCTCACCAGGATTCAATTGGGGCATATCGGATATTTGTGCTGAATTTGGCCCAGCGAATGAAAATACATACTACATATTGCAAATGAAAATACATACTACATACATTACAATTCATAACAGTAGCAAAATTATAGTTATGAAGTAGCAACAAAAATAAATTTGTGGTTAGGGGTCACCACAACATGAGGAACTGTATTAAGGGGTAACAGCATGAGGAAGGTTGAGAACCACTGGGTACACTCAATATTGATCTGATCTAGTTTTTCATTGTATCAACGAGGCATTTTTAAATATATGCTAAGATTTAGCCCTTGGGTTATTTGCACTGTGTCCTTTGGTTTCGGCCCTGGATTTTATACAGGGGAATATGCGATTTTTTGCTCACGGTGCTTGGAATATACATTTTACTTACCATCTCCGCATCTCCATTGCACCTCTCTCACATTCTTCCCAGATGTTTTGTCTGCTAGGTGATTTTTCTCTCCTTCAGCCTGTGACCTTCTTCTGGCCCCTGCAATTAAACAGATCTTTTTGGGTACTGTAACCAAGGCAACAGTCCAAAGTGTTATGCAGTTGAAGATCCTTGACAAGCATCAGGTACATCACAATAATGGTGTCATGGTTAACAATGATCGTTCTTTTAGGGAGAAAGCTCCCCTAATAGAATGATCATTGTTAGCCATGACTCCATTATTGTGACTTCCCTAATGCTAATCATCAAAAGTAAATTATCTACTTCCTCTCTACACCCATGAAATTACCCAAGCATATGATAAATAAATATTATTGTAAATTTATGATGTTTTTAGATTTTAAATGTTAGCATTGAATACTTGCTGTTTGCCGGTCTGAGTCCCTCTTCGGAGGTGAGAAGGCTGGGGTATAAAAGTTTTAAATAATAAATAAATAAATAAATAAATACAGCCTAATGGCTTGTGTCTGGAAGCTTTCTACTGGCTCACAAGAAATTTATCCACTATGAGACTGTATGCTGTGTGGCTAATGCAAATGGCAAGTCCTTTCTTTCCCCACTTCGATCTTCAGGAGTCGGTAACACAGCCTTAAAGTGGGTGAAGACAAGTAAGGACATGGGATGTCAGGCAGGAAGAATGGGAACAGGATGGTGATCAGAGGAAAGAAAGAAGAAAGAAGAAACACTTTTCAATTAATAAGAAAGCTGCACTAAAGATGTAATGGATCAAAATCCTGTCCTGGAGCATATATATGCATGTGCATGAATACAAAATCAGGTATCAGTGAGAAGTATAGAGAAAAATATCTGTTTTTCATGATCCATGTATATAATATGTCCAAGAATCTGGAATTTTTTTTTACACAAAAAAAATCTGTATCTGAGGGGTAAAGAGGTTGCTGTGAGGCTACCAAGTGGATGATGCAGTCAACAATGATGCTCATTCACTCAACGATCTGCACTACCCTAGAAAATAGGGCAGGGATGCATGACAAGAGTATAGAAGAAAAGTCAGTTGTGATATTCAGAATCAGATATTAGACTTTAGAAACTGAATAGTAGTAATCCAATCTTCTCAGCATCTCCATTTCCCCTTGGTAGTCCAGTTGTTTTGCTGCCTTCGAATTGAATCACTCCGGTGGATAATTACAGGTCAGGATATTACTTTCAAGTCAAGCATCAGTGACACGATTTGGTAGGAGGAACTCTACAATCCTAAAAGCAAGTCTTTTTCAACCTATACATTCTTCTGATAATCTCATCATAAATGGAAGCCCAAGAGTTCATTGGTGGGTAAGGGTAAATCAATAACAAAGGCCTTAGAAATCCTATAGTTAAATTATCAGGATACATTAACTGCTTGGAGATGTTCATTATGTATGGCAATGGATATCTCAAGGACAGGCTGAGACAGAATTAATAACTGTTTAGCAACCAGAGGTGTTGTGAAGAGACAATGGCATTGCTCAATCAAATAACATTTTTGCCCCTCAATGAAATGTTGTTTCTGGCACTGCAGTAACTTAAACTTTCAGTTAAAATAGGATGGTTGAAGATTTCTCTCTATGTTAAGTGATCTCATGTGTGTGGAAAACAGAATTGAGGAGTTGCACAATGTCCATATTCACAAAGAGGCCAATATGATGCTATTTTTGTTGTAGTTCAGCCCATGATTGTGACCAATGCCAATGTGGAAGTGGATCATGTGAACTGTAAGCCAGCATGAAATTTTAAGTCCTGAAAATGATCAGTCTGTGTCTCCAGCAGTTAGTGAAGGTCACATTCCAGAGAGTTGTCAAGATGGTGCAGAGGAGCTAGTTTCTAGAGGAAAAAGTTCAGAGATTAAAATCTCAGATAAAGAGAATAATGAGATGCAAGATAAAGAGCTGATTGATATGAGACTTAGTTTTCATAAACTTTGGACTGTTCAGCTGAATCTCTGAAGGTCACAGTACCTGTTACAGAAGAAATCTGTATCGGAAACTCATGCAAGAAGGCATGACTTCATGTCTATATTAGAGGGGCTAGGAACATTTTCCAGCCAGTCTGGTAACATTAGTAATTGAGGCAACCGCTCTTGCCAAGTCCTAGTCAAGCTTTCTGATGGAATTCTAGTTTATATATTTATTTACTATATTTGTATACCGCCTTTCTCAGCCAACTCAAGGCGGTTTACAGAGGCAAAATTCAATGCCCAAGAACATCATAAAACATTTAAAATATTAACATAAATATACAGTCATAACAAGGTCAATAAAACATAGATCATTATCGTCTCCTAGTTAAAAACAAAGTCCAAGCTCATCATCCAATTGTTCCATATTCCTATGTCTGATTACACTGCCTTTTCAAATACTTGCTCAAACAACCAGGTCTTGACTTTCCTCTGGAATGCTAAAAGAGAGGGGACGATCTAATGTCTCTAGAAAGGGCATTCCATAGCCAAGGGGCTACCACTGAGAAGGCCCTGTCTCTCCTCCCCGACAAACGTGATGCTGGCGGGATAGAGCAGGACCTCCCCAGATGATCTTAACTTCCTAGTTGGTTCCATGTCTTTGTTCCTGTTTCATGCTTCCAAGTTTTAATGATTGTTCCTAGATCTTTGTATTACATTCTATACTGCCTTGCCTTTCTGGTTTTCTTGTATTACTGTATTGGAAGTACTGTTGCTTTGGGACTTTGGATTACTTTTGAACCTTGAACCTTGTGGGCTATTTTAAATGTATAGACTTTACTGTTTTTGCTGTACTGTTTTTTATATATAATCTTCAATAAATGGTGGTTAAGTACAGATGTGTTTTCTGGCTTGGAGTGCAACAATTTTGTCCACTGCATAGCATTACCAACAGAAATGACCGATGCATATCATGATCAAAACTGTATTGCTGCTTGTTACGTATCAGGGGTCTTTAGTTGGTGCTGTTATACAACTTGGCAATTCACTGATAAGGTTCATTGAGCCTTTGCTACTTTATTATGGATGCTTAGAGTTGAGGACGATTGACCATGATGAACGATCTCAGTCAATGTTTAGACATCCAGAGAAAAGAGGCAGACAAAGTTACTGAGGGAATGAGAACAGAGAAAAAAGTATCCATGCACTATGTGTAACTACTGTATTTTTCATATCTTGCTCTCTGTAATGCTAGACATTGGGGAATACAGGAAAATTTCATTTGCAGAGGGACCATTCTTATTGGAGGGTATTGCCTTCACTACACCTTTGACATTTAATATTTCCAAGCATTTAAAGTAACATTTATCTAAGAAAGTGTACAAATAAGTATGTGGGAACCTTCTTATTTTAATCCAACAGAGCCAGTACGGTGCAGGAGTTTGAGTGTTGGGTTAATATTCTGAGAGGTCAAGGTTTGAATCCCTATTCCAACATAAAAACCAGATACATTTGAAAAAGACATACTCCCACTAACCCATTGGAAGCCTCCTGAATAAATCTTTCCAAAAATACCCTTAAAAAGAGTTGTCATAATTTGGAGTTGATATGATGTCAAACAAAGAACAAATTGATTCATCACAAGGAACATGAAAACATTTAATTGTGTGCATATAGGATCCTGTGTACAAAAAAAAGATTTTCAGTCCAAACAGGTAAGGAGGAGGACCAGAAATATCATGTCCAAACTGAATATATCTTTATTCAAAAGCAGGAGTGGCAAAAGTATGGCCTTCAGTTGTTGGACTTTAGTTACCACCATTTCTTCCCCTTGACTGAACTAGCTAGGAATGCTGTGAGGAGCAATCCAGGAATGTCTGCAGGACCATGTTTTCTCCACTCCTGCTTTGAATGACTATTTGCACAGTGCTACTGCAACTAAATACCACATCACATTGAGGTCCTTAAGCCAAGGAACAGCCAGGGGACCATCAGGCAGTGGGCAAAACTGGTGCTAAGCACCCCACATTGCCCCATACACCCCTCCCCATCACATGGGGGAAACCGTAGCTGCCTGGCTTTTCACCTGTGCTGTCCCAGGCTTGCCTAATGAGAACACAGGTCACCACTCATGTTCTTAGGGCTCTGTCCAATGATGTTTCCAGGACAGAGTCCCACCAGAAGCAGCCCTGCATCATGTGATGGGCTCCAGTGGACTCTGTCCTGATTCCATCCTGGAAGCATCATAGGACAGAGCCCAAACCCCATGTGATAAAGTGGTAAGTATATGTGTTTTGATTAGTTAGATTTATTCCCCTGTATATATATTTCACAGTTAAGACATCCTCTGTTCTTCCATTGGTTGTATAAGAAGCTCACCCTATCATCAGTAGATAATATATGTATAATTCAGCTATTTTATTAGATTAGAATTGACCAAGTGCAAAATTACACAAAGAAAAATGAGAACGTTTCAATAGAGATTCATGCTGGATCTATTTTCAGGCTACAATTGACTAAAAAGAACAAGCTGCTGCTTTTCCTCATGTTCTTCCCCAGAATAACATAGGAAGAGGCTGGGCTGCCTTCCCCCAGATAACGTGTGCTAATTGGACTTTGCAAGAAACTCGTTATGCTTTCAAGCTATTTGTGATATAAAAATGAAATACATGCTATCCAAAATTGAGCTTTCCTGTTCAAGAGTTTGTAACATTAACCAAGTACATCTACACTATAGAATTAATGCAGTTTAGCATCACTTTAACTGCTATGGAATAGTGGCATGGAATCCTGGGGGATGTAATTTAGTGAAGTGCCAGCACTATTTGAGAGATAAAGATACAGACCTTGTAAAACTACAAATCCCCTGATGTCATGGTATTGAGGCATGGCAGTTAAAATGATGTCAAATTGCATTAATTATAATATCATGTGAATAGTCTCCAGGAAGCAAACATTCATTTTAAACAACATACATTGATATAGCAAATAACCTAGGCTTACTGTTCATTTCAGTTGCCAAAGCAGGATATAAAATTGTGCCGAGGCACAATGCAAAATGTACAAACTATGGCTGTTGTCTTATGCACACTTTCCTTGATGCAACTCCATTAAGTTTACTTCTGAAAAGTCATATTCTAGAATCTAGATTATGCTGTAACAAGGGTAGCATTCACGTGGCCTTCCAGATGTTGTTGAACTGCATCCCCTGGCAGTTTTTTTAACTAACATACCCAATGTTGAGAATTCATGGGAGTCACATCTCACAACATAGGAAGGATGTGTTTTTCTAAAGAGGGAGGGAGTCCCTGGATTCCTGGGGCAGCCATTGGAGTCTTGCAGGGCAGGAGGAGATGCGGAAGGGGGAGAAAGATTCAGCACCAAAATGAGGAGTGAAACAGAGTGCTTAATGCCCCCAAACTGTCTCCTATATCTAATAACTTGGATAACCAGGGTGACAGTCCCCCTAGGTTGAAAATGCTGCGGTTGAATGCCAGGTTAGTAAATGGAAAAACAACTGCCACCCAGGATTTGATTCTGATGAGCATGTTGACCTGATCTGTATTGCAGTGACCTGCCTGGCTAAGACCTGGGGGGGGGGCTTATCTCTCTCACCTCTTGATTTATTTTAACTGAATTTTTTTACTGCTGTTTGTGTTCAATTCTGTTTTAATTTTTGTATATTTGTATATTTTAAATCCTTCGCTAATGTCTTTGGGGAGATGAAGTGGGTGGGGAATAATAATAATAATAATAATATGGCTGCCAGCATCAGTCCTCTTCATAGAGGGACGTGGGTCATCCGGCGCCTCATGTCCCACATTGTCGAGATCCAGGTGAGAGCAATGAGATGGGAAAAGCATGAGCATGCATGGTGCATGCAACTCCCCCCCCCCCAATGTATTCTACGGCCATATGGGAGCCCTCCCTTGTTGCCCTGGTGGCTGCATGCGCCAGGTCTGCCCTCCTACAGTCAAGGAGCTGCACCTAAGAACATAAGAAGAGCCATGCTGAATCGGGCCTCAGCCCATCTAGTCCAGCATTCTGTGTCACACAGTGGCCCACTAGTTGTACACAGGGATCTCTAGCAGAAAGGAGGGCAAAACCCTCACCTGCTCCTGACCCCCACAACCAGTACCGGGGAAAATCCTGCCTGCCTCCATCAACACAGAGGTGGCACTTGGATGTCCATTTCAGTAACTACTGATTCCCTTGGTATCCATGAATCTGTCTAATCCTGCCTTGAAGCTGTCCAGGCTGACAGCTGTCACAACCTCCTCTGGAAGTGAGTTCCATAACCCAATGACCCTCTGGGTGAAGAAATATTTCCCTTTATTAGTCCTAACTTTCCTACCTTGGAGCTTCAGGGAGTGTCCCCTAGTCCTAATGTTGGGTGACAGAGAAAATAGTTTTTCTTTATTCACCTTTTCTATCCCATGTATGATTTTATACACTTCGATCAAGTCACCTCTTAAACGCCGTCTTTCAAGGCTGAAAAGACCAAGGCGTTGCAACCTGATTTCATAAGGGAGCTGCTCCATCCCTTGGATCATTCTTGTTGCCCTTTTCTGTACCTTTTCCAGTTCCATTATATCCTTCTTAAGGTGCGGAGACCAGAATTGTACACAGTACTCCAAATGTGGCCTTACCATAGATTTGTAGAGAGGCAATACAACATTTGCCGACCTATTTTCGATTCCCTTCCTGATCATGCCAAGCATAGAATTTGCTTTTTCGCTGCTGCTGCGCACTGGGTTGACATCTTCATTGAGCTGTCCACCAAAACCCCAAGATCCCTTTCCTGGTTTGTCTCGGAAAGCTTTGACCCCATCAATTGGTAGGTGTAGTTGGGGTCCTTTGCCCCGATGTGCATGACTTTACACTTGTTTAGGTTAAAATGCATTTGCCACTTTGTTGCCCATTCACTCAATTTCGAGAGATCTGATAGGAGCCTGCTAGGTTCATGGGTGACCTGGGCTAAAATTGGTACATGCTGCCGATTTTAGCCCTTTGTGATGAGGTCGTATGTAACAGTGAGCAATTAGCAGCATTCATGGAGGAATAAGATAACATGGCTTATTTTCCTGTCTTATTTATTTATTTATTTCCACCATTTCTACCCCGCTTCTTCTCAACCCCCGAGGGGGGACTCAGAGCGGCCTAACAATGGCAACAATTTGATGCCAACACAGCATACATATAATAAAAACCAAAAACAGTTAAAATTAAATACATTAAATTACAGCTGGCATTAAAATTTGTTAAAATACAATTAACATTAAAATACATCATACATATTCACATCAGTTAAAACAGTATTTCGTCCATAATTGAAGCATTGGGTCTTGTCCACCAGTTTGCCATTTCAATCCAATCTAAAGTGCCGTATCGTGCTAATGTGCAAACGCTTGGTCCCATAACCAGGATTTCACTTTTTTCTGAATACCAGGAGGGATGGGGTTGATTGTATATCCATAGGCAGTGCATTCCACAGACGGGGAGCCACCACCGAGAAGGCCCTGTCTCTCATCCCCACCAACCGCGTTTGAGAAGTAGGCAGGAGCGAGAGCAGGCCCTTTCCCCAAAGATGGTGGCCCAACAGAAGGTAACAGCCTTAATGCAAAAAGGAAACATTCAAAAGTGCCTCCAGCTGTCAGCATCACATGCGAAGCCCCCACTCAGCTAAGGGTTTGCCTGCCTGCCATGACTTCATCTCCCTTCATGGGGCCACTCCAAGCCTCTCTATCTGCCCTGCTGCATTGCATGCCCTGTGTCTTTGGAACAAGAGCCCTTATTTGGATAGGCAACATGATGTAAGCAAGTAAACTGCTTGGAGTTGAAATTAGTATGCTGCCTTTCATCAAAGCATGTCCTTGATCTAAAATATCCTACAAAATATTAATCAGCAAGCCATCAAATTTATATTCTCCCAGATGGTGCTGCCATTCTAAAATGAAATGTCCCAGGGATGGCAATCAAAAAGACAATGTTCTTTCAGAGCAGTGGATGTGTTTGTGCTGAAGTTGCTCTCATCTTCTGGCAGCAATACAAAGTGGTGTATGTGTGTGTTTATCATCCATTCTGGCAGGTCAGGCTGGCACTGTACTACTGCTGATTGCTTGACTGCGGTGATGCCATTCTGCCAAAGATTGGCATTCCGCTGGCTTATATTCCTTTGAATGATGTTGAATTATGATGAGTCCCCAGGCACTGGATGCCAATGTCTTTCTGCATCTGATTTCTCACAGGACAAAATGGGCATTCCATCTTGCATGTATTTACTCTTCAAAGACCATAGGCCAACGAAGAAGCCCAGGCATCGTGGTGTCTCTGATTCTAGGAAAACCTCATAATGTGTGGGTGGGCTAACCAAGTGCTAGGACTGTCGTGGAATGGGGAAAGAACAACTATTATATTTTATATCTGGCAAT
This sequence comes from Anolis apletophallus, assembly GCA_030556195.1. Taxonomy (NCBI): domain Eukaryota; kingdom Metazoa; phylum Chordata; class Lepidosauria; order Squamata; family Anolidae; genus Anolis; species Anolis apletophallus. The sequence goes on along the minus strand of JARBWK010000003.1, from coordinate 47,949,465 downwards.
GCTGTGTGAGATTAAATATGACAGCAAAATTGCACCAACTAGAAACGTGAAATGGCTCAGTTCCCAATCCACTTCCTACCCATTTCCAGCTAGTCCACTTATTCACACATGAAGGGAATGATGGTCCTGCAGGGGCGGTCCTACTGGTAGGCAAAGTACGCCGCTGCATGGGGCGGCGCCATCTGGGTAAAGGGCGCATTCCCCCGCGGCGCCCACCAGACAGCGTCCAGCCGATGTTCCGCTTTTGGGCCTTGTGCGCTCCGACGATGGCCCTCGCTCCCTGCTGTGTCTGCTGGTGCTGCTGGCCTTGGAGGTGGGCGCCAGCAAGAAGGCAAAGGCGGCCTCCTCCTCCTCGCCGGTCCCGGCCCCATCTTCCGCGGGCGCGGAGGTGGAGTCCGGCTCGGGCTGCCCGGTGTGCCTGTGGCAGCAGCACAGCAAGGAGCTCCGGCTGGAGAGCATCAAATTCCAGATCCTGAGCAAGCTGCGGCTGAAGGAGGAGCCCACAACATCACACACGAGGTGGTCAACCAGCTGCTGCCCAAGGTGCCGCACAGGAGCTTCTGGGCATGCGCCGGGGGGGGGGAATAATGTTTTGGGATGGGGCGCCAAAATAATGTTTGCTTACCATTTAAAATTACCTTAGACCGCCCCTGTGGTCCTGATCAGGATGAGTGTTGCCTCATTGTTGAATAGTCAGTGTTCATAACCTCTAGTTTCTTTTCCCCTTCCAAAACCAATTCCTCCTCCCAGTTATTTCTCTATACTGGCTATATCAGCTATCACACTTTAAACATTACAGTCTGATGCTAATTTGCAGTACTACTGCTGATCTGCTTACTATCCTTATGTGGTGTGCTTTCTTCATTGTATAATTTTAACCAGGGGCGGTCTTTGCCATTACGCGGCCTACGCGGCCGCGTAGAGCGCCATCTTGGACGCTGCGGGGTGGGGCGCCATCGTGGCGGCGCCCGCGGCCGGCGGCAGCGCCCGCCTTGCTGCTGCGCTGCACTGCGCTGCGCTGGGTTTCACTTCGCATGCGCAGTGCCTACGGACTGCAAGAGAAGTCCGTAGGCACTGCGCATGTACATCATCTCCACGCACATGCGCAGTGCCTACGGAGCTCTCTTGAGGTCCGTAGGCACTGCGCGCATGCGCGGGGGACACGCGGGCGATGCGCTGTCCCTACGGAGCTCTCTTGAGCTCCGTAGGCACAGCGCACGCGCGCCGCCTCTCTCTGCGCGCATACGCAGTGCCTACGGACCTCAAGAGAGCTCCATAGGCACAGCGCATGCACGTGGATGGGGACACGATGCTATCCCTCACGGAGCTCTCTTGAGCTCCGTAGGCACAGCGCAAGATGCGCTGCCGCCCTCGTGCATGCGCTGTCCCTATGGAGCTCTCTTGAGCTCCGTAGAGGCACAGCGCATGCGCGGAGGGCGACGCGCGCTGTGCGCAGCCCACGGAGCTCAAGAGAGCCCGCAGGGAGTCTGAGCGTCGTCGCCCTCCTCGCAAGATGCGCAGCCTACGGAGCTCTCTAGAGCTCCATAGGGACAGCGCATGCGCGGGCGGGCGGGCGACGCAGCAACAGCACGGACGGCGTCGGCCTCCGCGCATGCGCTGTGCCAATGGAGCTTTGTAGGCACAGCGCATGCGCTGAGATAAGGCCTCTCCTAGCGCTTCCTGGTGCCCGCTGCCGGCCCCACGCACGGGGCGTTGCAGAGGGCGGGCGCGTGGGAGGAACGCAAGGTAAGGCCCGGGGCCCAAAAGTTATGTTGGGGGCGCTGAAATAATTTTCGCCTACCATGCAAAATTATCTCAGACCGCCCCTGATTTTAACCCATCCTTTCTTTCTCCTACTTAAGAAATAAATATCCTGAGCGAGCACCTGTTCAGTTTTCTAAAAGAGGTTTCTTTTCTTTGTGTAGCTTCAGCTGCAAATGTCAAAATAGAGAGGGTGCAGGGATACATACATTGTTGGTTGCAAAATGTAAGCAGTAGGCATGGTTTAGAACCCAAAAATAGGAAATCGAAAATCTAATGGGGGATTTTTAAATTAGTAAAAGAAAGACTTACAAAAAAATTCCAAAAATTTCTAAAATGTAACTTAATTACTAACTAAATTTGTTAGTAGTTCGTATGCCAGCGCATGCGCATTCCAGATGGTTTTGGCCTACAACTCCCAGAAATCCTAACAGCTGGTAAATTGGCTGGGATTTCTGGGAGTTGTAGGCCAAAACTTGAATAAATCACACTGAATTCTAGATGGGACTCTCCAAATAGGAAGGAGGGAGGGAAGGAGGGAGGGGGTATTCTATTCTTGGAAGTAGCAAACAAAGGAGGAGGAGCCCCCCCTCGCTCCCCGCTGCCTCTCTCTCACCCCGATCCTGAGGGAGCGAGGGCCCAAGTTTGCCCAGGCTGAGAGGAAAAGGAAGAGGCCTGAGGCTGTGAGGAATGGTGTGAGTTGAAGTCCAAAACACCTGGAGGGCTGAAGTTGGCCCGTGCGATGGGGCAAGACAGAGCAACGGGGAAGAGAAGGGGGGGAGAAGCCACCAGGAAAGAGGAGGGGGCAGAGAAGCATGTGAGAGAGTGCAGGGAGAGAAAGGAGGAGAAGCGTGTGTGTGTGTGTGTGTGAAGTTGGCCCGTGCGGTGGGGCAAGACAGAGAGTCCCCGCAGAAGACAAGAGCCCGAAAGCCAAGCCCAAGCCTGCCAAGAGCACCAAGGCCAAGACGACCAAGGCGGCGCCAGAAGGAAGTGAGTCAGCCCGCTCTTCCTCAAGACCCCAAACCACCGCCGCCACGAGGAAGAGAGAGCAGAGGGGGGGGGGAGAGGGATGAGAAGCGTGGAGGACTACACTTTCCAGAATGCCTAGCAGCAGCGTCACTTCCAGTTCCCCATAGAAATGCGGGAAAAAGAAGAAGATGAATGAAGGCGGGAAGGAAATGAGGGGAGAAGACAGGGAGAAATGAGTAGTACAATAATTAAGAATTAATTACGATCATAACGCAAATTGTTGGCCTCAAGGACCGTAAAAGAAAGTCTACTTCCTGGTTAGCTGCCGTGATGCGTATAAACTAGAAAGTCCCATTATATACGAATCACTTACGATTTCTTTTAATTTTCATAACTTTTTTCTCATGCCTAGTAAGCAGTAATACAAGTCTCTGCCAGAACAGGTCCAGAGTCTACTATATTTGAAAAAATAACTCCTTCTCTGGAGTTATTTAAATAGAGGCTAGATGGCCATCTTGTGGGAATGATTTAATTATGTGTTCCTACATATCAAAATGATGTTGGACTGGAAGTCATTGGGATGTCTTACAACTCTACAATACTGTGAAACCCCACGAAGGAAACACGACAATAGCATTGTCATGGGTTGATCATAAGTCAGAAACATCTTGAAGACACTTAAAAGCAAGTGTCTCTTTGGTTAAGCAGAAGTTTTTTCTTTTGAAAATTGAAGAATCATAAGAGCACAAGCACATTCTTTTCTAAATGCTGCCAAAATAGAAGAATTGTTGCCCCAAAATCTTTCTCTCTGTCCATCTGAAACCTGGTAGTTTCATTTTCCTTAGAAGGGGTATCTTATTCTACATATATTTCAGTTTAGCTTTTATATAGAGAGAGAGGGGGGAGATAATATGGGATATTTTAACTAGTTATTTTTTTAAAAGAAGTGAATTTTACAGATGACAACTACACACCTGTTGAGTTTCTGAATCGACCTGAGTGCTGTTTTGGTCAAAATAAGCTGGCTCTCTGTAGTTAAATAATTTCACAAGAGTCTTTTGATTCAAAAATAAAGCTCTTTAAATCAAAATATGTTCAGGCACAGTAATAACAAACATGTAAAACAAATAGTCTTACAGTTTAGTCCCATAAGCAAAAAACAAATCTTCATTCAGTCTTCTTTGACTTCTTATCTGGAAACAGCATGCTGGCTTCTCCTCCATCCTCATAATTCCTCATCCCCAAGGTCAGTCTTTCAGCTGCCTTATTTTATACAGGGATAGCTGTAAAACACCTACAGCTGTAACTTTTTCCAGCACCTTCTGGAGGCTTCTGGCTTCAAGCAAGCCTGCAACAAACTTACCCAGAGTAGTCCCATTGCATATTATTACATATTCTTACATATTCTTACATTTTACAATATAATTTGCCCAATTACATTTTTAAACTCAACAACACACACACACACACACACACCTATTTTATTGCCATTTAGAAAGTGTAACCCCATCTAATAGTCTTTCGAGGCCTGCAAATTTCATCCAGTTTTGACAAACAGAAAATAATATAATAATTATTTGATTTCCATGGGGAAATAATTTCAGATTTATAAATCTTGGCTGAGATTCAGGGCTAAGGTCAATTGAGTCAATTTCCAAGTCACATTGGGATGTTTTCTGAAATACTAAATCCAGATTTGAATCAAATTTTGTGGTTGTTACACAGTCCTAACAATAAACCATATTTTATAAACATATAAATAGTAAACATTTATGGAGTTCATTTTATTATCAATAGTCCTTGATTATCATGCTCATTGACTTATTTTCTGAATGATCTCCCAAGGACTCAGAAACAGATAAAGTAAATACAGAACTTGAAAATGGTTAAAAATATGCGTCTGTGAAGTACTGAGAGAATACTTCCATAACACACAGAGCTATTGGCCTTCTATTGTGACTTCACAGAACATTACCACTTCCAGATAACCTGATTGGTTCGTGCCTGTCATCAGATGTGCAAGTAAAGACCTTTCCATGGTTCCTGGAACTGATTGCCATTAAGCCTATATCTGCCCACGGCATAAAGGTATTGTAATTTTGAAAGCTAACACATGGTAAAATAGACTCAACACCTCCTTCAACTAGGTCTACTTTAAATGTTTCTCAGCAACTTATCTGTTACTTTACAATAGATGTTTAGGTTCATGTGAATTAAGAAGCAACTATTATATGATAATCTAAAGCTCAACTACTTGGGAAAGGGAGAATAATTAACACTTCTTCTGTCTTCCACATTTTCACTTGAAATCATCCCCTCTTTACATATTTTTGGTAGTTAACCACAGTCTTCAGAGATATGTAGTTTGCCCCTTAGTTTCTATGGTTTGTGAATGGAGATAGAGGGCTCCACATGGTGGAATATCACCCAGATCTCATCCACGTCTACCTTGAGAACATCTGAAGTAATAGATCTTCCTTGAGAATGCTCTCAGTACATGCCATCAAGCAGCATGCACATCCTCTATTGGAGATGAAGCCACTATTTTAGAAGGACTCTAAAAGTAAAAAGAAAAGGAAAGAGGGGATATGTGATATGGTCAGGACAAAAGATCTGATTTTGTAACAAAGGGTGATAGATAAAGGGGTACAACAATGTATTAAGACCTGACTTTTCTTGTTTATAGTGTATTTTTTTTAAATTATTTATTAGGAGCATTTCTATCACTTCCTTCTCGCCTCCAAAGAGGGACTCAGGACGGCAAACAACAGGCACCATTTGGTGCCAAACGATAAAACAAGCATAATATACAATTAAACCACATTAAAAACAATTATAGATACATTAAAACAGTTCACCATTTACATCACCTTCCAAATCTTGGGAGAGGAACATGTTTATGGACCAGTCTTCCTTAATGTAGTACCCTACATTTTTTTTGACCTTCAGATACCATAGTCCAGTGTTTCCCAACCAGTGTGCCGTGGCACACTTGTGTGCCGTGAGCTATCATCAGGTGTGCCATGGGAAATTGGCACTCTCCCCCCTCCTAGCAGCCCCCTCACAGGTTTCCAAGAAACAAATTAAGCCTCTCTGCTTGAAAATGTTTTGGTTTTTTTTTTTACTATTTTACTGGATTTTTCGAGAGTTGCCTCCCCCAGGGAACTGTTTATAACAGCTTCATGACATCCATAGTTAACTGGAAGCAAGTATCACTCAGGGTGAAATTCCACAAAGGTCTGGAGAACAAGCTCTATGAGGAGCGGCTTGAAGAGCTGGGCATGTTTACCCTGAAGAAGAGAAGTCTGAGAGAAGACATGATAGCCATTTATAAATATGTGAGAGGAAGTCATATATATGTTGTGTTCATCGAAACAGGCCCAGGTTTCACACTGAGTGTATAAATACATTTAAAAACATATTCACTATATGTATTACTGTATTAGAGTGTAATTTTCTGTCATTTTGGTTGGTGGTGTGCCCCAGGATTTTGTAAATGTAAAAAACGTGCCGCGGCTCAAAAAAGGTTGAAAAACACTGCCATAGTCTCTTGTCCCTACCTTGTTAGCTGGAATTGACATGAATTACAATGCAAAATACCTGGAGGACTCCATCTCAGGAAAAGTTGCTAGGAAAGGAGAAGCTGATATGAGAGATAACATATGAAGGACAGGGGGAATGGGTGCTGATCCCAAGTGAAGAGACCAAGCATTGAAATTTTAAGGTTTATTTTTTCTACTCTTCTAATATATCTCTGAAGAGTGTCTAGGAGATTGTATTCAATAGAATATAAAATGTCTTTTTAGATTTTGGATTATTTATGATTTCAGAATTCCAGATAAGGGATGCTCAACTTGTTGCCAAATGTGACTTTCTATGAAAGGAACAGTTTCTTCAGTTTGCTGTAATCATTCCTATACTATCAGTGAAAGAGCATTTGCTCTTTGCTTCCCCATGCTTTATGAAAAATTGGGGTGACCCTCTAGTAAAATACTTCATGAGCAGAATTCTAATGAGGTACTCTACTCATCATTTCAAGTAACATTGGCCCAATTACATTGTGACAACAACAAAGTGCTATGGTGGTATGGGGTAGATATGCCCTAAAACCCTTTTCTTGCACTAATAGAGGAGTACATAAATGCAGAACTGGATCTCCATGATAATGAGGAAGAGAAGGAAGAACCATCACAAGCAGATTCCATGGTTTCGAATGCAGACCTTGCCGATAGCGGTAGGTAGGTACCAATATTTTGAAAACATCAATACTGAAGGGAGAGGTATATTTCCAGAAAACTCACTCCTATTTGGCAAGAAAATTATTTGAATGGAAATTTAAATATGCCAAAAATATAGACAGGATATAATCTATGCTAGTAGAAAAAGTTGCAGGTGAGGGGTAAATTGTTGTGGGAAAGTAACTGGATGATTTGACATGGCACTAATTTAGTATACACAAGATTTTGTGTAAGAGTGATTTCAGCAGGTATATCTCTGGAAATACTGTGCAAGTCCTTGCATAACAAGTCGCTCATAGCATTTATGCTAGCCTGGATGCTAAAACATCATGTATTGTGCCAACAAAACAAACTATTGGATTTCAATTGTCTTTTCACGTACATAGAATTTATGTTCTGTCCCTAGGCAAGACCTGTAGCCAATGACTGAAGTCAACCTTCTTTTCAATATCAGAGCAGAACCTATTTTTCGGAAGCATAATTATTTCCTGTATCAATTAAGATATCTTCTTTCTCATGTAGATCCTTACAGGAATAGACACCTTACAGGTGTCTATTCCTTTTGTATGGACATTGTTCCTTAGTCAATCTATCTGCAAACAAAAAGTCACATTTCATGTTGCCTCTCAGTTTTGTTGTCTCTCTTGTGAATGTGTAGAACAGCAACCTACTTATATAAGTAAGGAAAAGGAGGAGGATGAAGAGCAGAGGTCCGCTTCCTTGGAAGCAGTTCCTTCTTTCTTTGGTAGGTAGAAACATATGCTTAAGTGTAACCATAGCTGGACAAAAGTTAAATATTTGAAAAATCGCACGTGCTGGTCCACTCCATAGAAACATACCATCTATGGCTATGTGTTAAGACAACAGGATCCACTCACAGAGGTTGTATTGTTTGGTTGGCTTTTCTCTAAATAAAATTTCTCCAGGTAGTCATTTGCAGGCCCCATAGTTGAGGGGGCCTGAATCTCTTCCCTTGCTGCTGTATTGGCTACTGTGGGGGCTCACCTTACAGCAGAGAATGTTTCTCATTTCTTCTCAACTGGGGAATGGGAGCCTTTGTAAAACTCTGTTTTCGAAAACACATGACCCCAAAACCAATGGCCAAGGAAGATGCCAAGGAACACTCAGTGAGAAGTGTCTCATTGAATCTAAGAGTGACTTTTCCCCCAGAAGCATGATCTGGCTAACATTCAGAGATTACCTTTGGTTCAGAATATCTGTTGCACAAGCACACATGCTAATAATAATAATAATAATACACTTTATTTATATTCCACTCTATTTTCCTGAGGGGACTTGGAACTGATTACAACATAAACATATAGGCAAGCATTCAATGCCTTTTAATACAGTGAAATAACTGTAAAGGGCTATCCCAGTACTCCTTCAAGCAGCTGGCACAATCATCCGGTGACCATCCCTTCAACCAACAATGAAACCTTACACAGTCAGACAGAAAAATCATGAAGTCACCCAATGCTCTTGTCTTTGTCTCTCTCTGAGAACCTATCGAGGTATGCCAACACTCATTGTTTCCCCAGCCCAGACCCATTGTCAAACCTGGACTGACAGGTTTAAAACCATTAACACCCATCAGACTCAAAGCCTGACCACATTCCTTTCCCCTTGCATCCACTGAAAGCAGACAAAGAAAACAATCACAAGATTCAAATTGAGCAATGACAGTTTATCGAAATTCTAACCAGACCAGGAAACTAATCAGCAGCAGATGATGTACCTCAAGCAGTCAGTGCATGGGTCCATAACTGGCACCAGTCAGCATCAAGAACTGTCCATTGTCTGAATAGCTATCAAATCTCCATAAGTGCCTAATCACACAAGGATCCACTTTAAATCCAGTTTCTGCCTCCTGCATAATTATGGGGTTTGGAGAGGCATCAGACCTCTCTGACTGAGCAGTTTAAAGGGACTTCCCTAAACTACAAACCTACAAATTTTGTAGGAGGCAGGAATAGGATTTAAAGTGGATCCATGTTCTAGTGTGATGAGGTCATATATGTTTCTGTATGTATCAATTGCCTTTATGTCTGATTTGAGAGTGCAGACTCTCTGACATCCACTTTTGGCCAAAGTACATAAAGCTTCTGATCCTTGCCTTCAACCTGTTCATATCTCATTTGACCTTCAGAGCCTAGGCATGCTGGGATCCCAAACTCATAGTTCTTGTGGAGCTGAAATCACATATCAACTCCAAAATAGACCAAGGTATTCTGAACAGTAAAATTAACACCGTTTGCCACCACTTTAACTGTGATAACTCTATGCTATGAAATCATGGTTATTAGCAAATGACAATTTCCTAATTCCATGCATTGATTTTCCCCACAGATTGTTTTCAAGTATCAAAACCATCAGTGCACTTCAAGAAAACCAGAATAGGCAAACTACCATCAAAGGTTGTAACTCCTATGATAGCAATGCCTGTGGCAGTATTTGGTGGGGAAAATATTAGTATGAAAATATTACATTTATTAAATTGTTGATTTTTTAAATTAAATTCATATTTTAGTAGATACAAGTGTCCCAAAAATATGTACACCTGTTAACAGCTAATAGTAGCTATTAAAAAGAACCTAAGTAAATGCATTTGTATTAAATAATGAGTGTTATAATAACAATTTAATCAGAGTGCAATCTAAACACCTTTCATGTAAGGTATTTAGATTGCATTCCTACACAGCATGGATATATAGCATTACAGTACAGATACTGATCTTCTAACAGAAACTCCCATGGTAATGCTATATATCCATGCGTGCAGTGTAAACATATCATGACTACTTATAAGGAACTTATGTTCCCAATAAATCCTAAATAAGTAACTGTGTTTCATTTTTAGGAATCCTCAAAGAAATGGAGAAAGTTTCCATACTCTCCTCAGTGGGTTAGTATGTTAGATGTGGCTCAGAAAATCTTGGATGAAGAAGACAGAATGAAAAAGAAACAGAAGGAAAATAAGGCAGAAGGAGAGGGCACACAAGCAGATGAGACTGTTGAAGGGGCGGGAAAAGAAAATAAAGGAGAACCCTTGGCTGAATTGGGTGATGCAGGAGCCATTCAGCCAACTACTGTGGAGGATTTTCAACCCTTGCTGGAAGAGCTACCATCTCCAGGGACACCACATCTTAGGGCAGAAAAGGAGATTTTAACAGCTCATGAAATAGAGGATATCATCCAGGAAATTGTGGCCATCAGGGTTAAAGAGAAGCTCTCCGAAGAAACCATGCCAGTGGTCTGCCATGATATGTCTTCTCTCAGTTCCCACAAGGCATATTATCATTGGGAGAGGAGGATGCCTCAGTGATTGCTCACAAATCAGCCACTGATTCGAAACTGAAATGTGTGCCACTGCCTTTAAAGTACCATTAAATAGCCATCTCAATTTCAATCACATTACTGAAATGTAATCCTATTTTGTGGCTGCTGCTATTGCATTCCATTCAAGAGCTCTTCACACATCAATTAGATCTTTAAAATGTGAAAGGGATTCTAGGAGTTTTAGTAGAACACAAGCTGAACATGAGCCAGTAGCTCTTGAAACAACTGAAAAACTATTGAGATTCTTGGTTGCAACAACAGGAGTATAGTGTCCAGATCGAGGGAAGCACAGTAATAGTTTCCTTTGGTCAGACCTCACTTGGATTAACCTTGTGTCCACTTGGGAGGGAGAGTCTTGGCGATCAGGAGGAACTCTTGGCCCCTGGATTCCAAAGCGCGCTTTGGAAGCCAGAGGCCGAGATTAAGAGGCGACTTCTTCCTGATCGCCAAGGCCGTCCCTCCTAAGCCAAGGGAGAGCCTTGGCAATTGGGAGGAAATCTCGGCCGCTGGCTTCCAAAGTGCAATAGCTCATTGGCTGCTTGCAAACCACCTGAACGCAACCAGCCAATGATGGAAGGCTCTAGAAAAAGGGCAGAAATAACATCTGACACCCTTTCTGATAATGGCGGACGGAGCTTCGGTATGGCAACGCCACTTCCGGGCAACTTTAATTTTTTCGGAAACAGTAAAAAAAGTAACTTTTCTTCCAACACATTCCGATTTCTGTTAGATTCCGACAAACCTACCCAGCCCATATATATACTGTGTGTGTGTGTGAATGTGTGTGTGTGTGTGTGTATATATATATATATATATATATGCATATATGTCTCACAAGTAACCCTGTTGCTCTCATGTAGTGAGTTATATTTTTTTAAAATAGTTTTTATTAGTTTTTTGTGCATTGACAGTAGGTGATAGACAGGGCCGTAGCCAGGATTTTGATTCGGGAGGGGGGGGGCTGAGTTTGGTTCGGGGGGCTGAGACTGGGTGGAAGAGGGTCTACCCTAGCAAACCTTTTGTATTGTTATCCCAATAACCCCATTAATGTGGGATATAATGAGCATGGTGATCAGATCATGATATGAATAAACATAACAGTTTAAATAATGTACCAGTAAGGTCTTTTCGCGGACCACCCTGAGAATTTCGGGGGGCTGAAGCCCCCTTAGCCCCCCCTGGCTATATGCCTGGTGATAGAGAAAACTTCTGTCAAACAGTAGAGGGGGGGTGAGGGAAAATAGAAAAAAGAAGGGAGGGGGGGTAGAAAGTGTGATAGGACTATGTAGTGAGTTATATTGACCTGTCATTACAATTGAACACTCATTCAGTTGGCTTCTGCACACAGAACAAAAAGAAGGGCCACCATATTTACTTTTTGTATCTTGCTATATGTCTTTTAATAGTGTTCTATCTCTTATTTTAATGACATTACATTCTGCCTCAAGACACAGGGAGAGGAGGTTAATTCTATTATTATTATTACGTATTATTAGTGCATCAAAAAGGTCCTAATGAAACCTTGTTCTACTAGTCTAAGCAAGAGAGCTGAAGAACTATAAAGCAAACCTTGCATTATTAAAAAGTGATGTGGCAGTAAGAAGGCAAGCACATAAGCATGAATGTTTAGCTACAGTAGTCGGTAAAGTATGCACAAGATATTAGCTTCAAATAATGTATGTGTATGTAAGTTCTTTTGAGGCTCAGAAAACCGTGCTGCCTTCCTTCTAATGTCTCAAGCAAAGTGAGGCAAATCAAAGCACAGCAGCAGGTGCACAAGTCACAGATGAGATGCTTCAAGCAAAAGGAGAGATTATGAAAACTAGCATGACAGAAAGCACAAATGCCAGGAACAAAAAAAGGCAAATAGCATTGGAAATGACACAGGAGGAAAATATATGTTGAGGCTTAAGTTTATGCCTGAAGAATTATATGCATATTAAGAAAATTGCATGAATGCCCCACTGGAAATTGGAAATCTCCCCTGATATTATGGTGTATAGAAATGATCAGAAATATACCACAGGTGATATGTTAAAAGAGCTTATATATTGATATGAAAAAGGGAAGGAAAGCTTGAGGAAAAATATAAAGTTTTTGGGCCATTTGGAAGACTTTAAATTAAAATTTCTATTTCTTTGCTATCATTATTTCTTTGCTATCATTATTATCCTCATCGTACTTTCTTTTTCCTAATGCTTGAACTCAAGATGGCTTGTATTCATAAAAATAAAACAAAAAAACTTCCTAAAAGCACCAACTATGTTATGAAGAAATTCCTATGAAAAAAACAACTATACAGACAGTCTCTAAGTTATAGACATCTGACTTACAAATGACCCATAGTCAAGAAAGTGTCTCCTCTAAAGCTTTATCACCAATACACAGCAAACCAAAATGTTCCAAATCCAATTCTCACAGGGACCGAAATGAGGTGAAATCTCCTGAACAGAGAGCAAAACAAATCCCACAGGGGTGTTGTTCATCTGTCCCTATGCTATCCAAAGTGTGTGTGCATGCGTGTGCGTGTATGTGTATACACACACACATATCTGGAGTTACACTTTAAAAATGTACATGTTCTGACACAAATTCAGCTTACGAACAAACCTACAGAGCCTCTCTTGTTTATAACTTGGTGGCTACATGGATAAGTTGCTTACGGAAGAAGTGCCACCATCTCAGCATGAAATGCAAAAAAAATTAATAATGATTTGAAATATTTAATAACAGTAGTATATCTGCACAAGTCCTAAATACCCTAAAGATACCAGATTTCCTCTGATCTTGGAAGCTAAACAGGGTCAGACCTAATGGGAGACCATCAATGAATACCAGGTGATTTAGTCGATATTGCACAGGAAGGAATTGCCAAAGGTCTCTACGGTCAGCAAGATCGCTTTTTTTCATCTGCGACAGGCAAGGAGGCTGGCCCCCTATCTCTCCTGGAACGATCTGGCCACGGTGATCCAAGCCACAGTCATCTCAAGGCTGGATTACTGCAACGCGCTCTACGTTGGCCTTCCTCTGTCGGTGACCCGAAGCTCAGGCTAGTGCAGAACACTGCCGCCCGGCTCCTGTCTGGCACGCCAGCTGGCACCCACATAACACCTGTTTTGCAGGATCTGCACTGGCTGCCAATTGAGCACCGGATCGCCTTCAAAGTGTTGGTCCTCACCTTTAAGGCCTTACACGGCCTGGGGCCAGCGTATTTGAGGGACCGTCTCACCCCATATTGCCCTCCGAGATCACTTCGGTCTGAGGACTCCAATCTCCTGGAGATACCTTCAGCTAAACTCGCAAGGCTGACTGCTACCCGCCGGAAGGCGTTCTCTGTCATAGCACCTACGCTGTGGAACGCCCTCCCGGCCGGAACTCGGGCTATGAAGGACTTGCTCCCATTTAGACGGGCCTGTAAAACATACCTGTTTAAGCAGGCCTTTGGTGAGTAAGTCCTGCCCATGCCCCGCCATCTATTCGTTCTTCTGAGGATGATGTGCTGTTCATTGTGTTAACTGTGTTATTAATTACTATACTGCTGTTGTTTATAATTGTTTTTAACTGCTTATTGCCTGTATTTTACTGTGCCCTTCGGCTCCTGTAAGCCGCCGCGAGCCTCAGGGAGTCGGCGGCATAGAAGCCCGAATAATAAATAAATAAATAAAAATAAATAAATAAATCACTTCTAATATTCCTTGGTTATGAAAATCTCATGAAAATTCATGAGTTCACCATAAATTAAGAGGCAAAAATCTATGTGTAGAAACTCAAATTTAGACATAAATGCTATAATTTAGATATACATCCAACCAAATGGGATAGTCTGTCTGCTCAATTTTCTGTCCCAGTACTAGTATCTACTTTGCTGGCATCCAAGGGTGGATCTAGATCATAGTTTTCCTGGTCAGACAATGTGTGATGGTCTTCCTTAGCAGATTTGTGTTGTGCTGTCTACTAGAGTGGGGTGGTATAGTTTTATTTCCTGTCTCAGCTGATGGAGAACCCCCATTAAAAAGCTCTTGCCCATTGCGATTGGAATGCGGTAAAGGTGAGCATTTCTAGGATTTCCATATGCAATTGGCCACTAATCAATCTTTAATAAGGGTTCTCCCATATAAGTAGTGGTGAACCTATAACATGTGTGTCAGAAGGGGCACACAGTGCCCCTCTCCTGGCACATTCATCATCACCTGCACCCCACTTGCCATCCCACCCACCTGCTTACCTGCTCCCCACTCACTCTCCTACTTGTCTGCTTGGCTCTCTTTGTGGCTCTCTCCTTCCTTTCCTTCTTTTTTCTTTCTTTCCTTATGGCAAGAGTCCCAGTGGTTGCAACTGAAGGGGACAAGAACTGGGAAAATTGCCTTGGGGAGCCAGATATGGCATGTGGACCTAGTTTGGGCACCCCTGCATTAAGGTCTTGGTTTGTGCTGTGCATTGCAAGAACAGTAAATATCTAAAGCAAGCTCTCTGTGATATGAGGATGCATTAACACAGTAAGGAAGATAAGATATTTGACAATTAAAGGGGAAAATTCAGCATGATCAGTGCATGTCACAGAGTAAACACACTTTTTCCCACAAAGGAGGAGTGAGAAAAGGAAAGGAAGATGCAAAACAAATTTGCACTTTCTGTTGTCCAACCAATGTGAGAAATATATCGGGTTCAAGCTGTGAGCGACAAGCTGCTGTTTCCTCTCATGACTCAGAAGGACTTAGTAACACCTCATCGGAGTACCACTGGTGTGGCAAACACTTTGTGACACAAGTGCTCACTCCTAACATGCGTCAGCTTAACAAGATGTCAAAAGACACATTAAGTTAAACAAGGAATGTGGGAGGAAATCTTCATCCAGTCATATAATGCAATAAATTCTCTAATGCTCTTTCATCTGCAAAGGACAATGACATCCAATACAGTATAACTGCATTGTGTAACCTCAATTATTTCATTTAACACTTGGCTTCTTCGTTTCCAGTTATTCCTTTCTTTTTTCCACACATGCACAAGACTGCAAGGATCAGATTATAAAACTATATGTCATTGGCTGAGAATCACTTAACTTTATATTCCTCTAAAGCAGAAGCAAACCACAACTATGGGTGGTGTTATTTTTAATATGGAATGGAATGTTTTTAAATGTTTAATATGTTTTTAATTTTAAACTAATTTAATTATAATGTTTTGGAATTGTATGTGTTTTGAGGCATTGAACAATTGCCTCTATGCAAGCTGCCTTGAGTCCCCTTTGGGGTAGAGAACGGCAGGGTATCAAGAGAGTAAATACATAAGACACAAGTGAAGACCTATCTCTTCCAGCAGGTGTACCAAATAGTTTTAATGATGAATTTTAAACTTCCACCTTATGTCTATCTTTGTTTTGTGTATTTTAACATGTATTTATGGAAATCCATTTTAATATGTGCATTCTACACAGCATTTTAAAATGATTATGTGTTTTAGCAATGCTGTAATCCACCTCAAAACAATAATGTATTATTATTACATTATTGTAAAATGTTTCATTAACACTGCGTTAATAAATCACTTATTTCATTTTTGTTCCACCTGTATTTTATTACATATTTAAAATATTTATTTCTTTAAAATAATGCAAACTTGTGTTTCCTTCCTTCCTAAAATAATTCAGATTTTATGCATGCTAGTAATACATAGGACTGTGCAAGTGTCCCTTGGTTTAATGTTGAGCCCTTTTCAGTGATTTGGTTATAGATCCACTTCACTCAGGATTAAACCAGTTAAGATTCAAAAATCTGAATTGTCTTCCCTTTACTTCCACTAGGGAAAAATGATTGTAATAGAAGTGCACGAAATTTGGAGACAAAACTGACCCTAAAAGAGGGGATTAGCCCAAACCACAAACAAGTAGCTTCAGCAGTTTGGGGTATTTAAAGTTTGTTCTCTTTTTCTGAACAATGAGTACATCCTTCAAAAATTGCTGAATAATGCCACATTCATTCAGGCATAATCCCTAATAGGCTTGTTTGATTTGTTTAGTTCGGGTCTAAAGTCAATTCCAATTTTCACAGAAAAAAAAAGTTCAAAACTTTTTGAAACTTCCAAGACTTTCAAATACTTGAAAGTTAATGGTTTCAAAGTGTTATTAAAACCCTTTTATTTCATTGGGTGGTCTTTACTTTGAAAGTAGTTGTTTTGACATCAGAAAGTGGAGGGAAGCAAAGGGAAGAAATCCATCCACTCTGGTTAAAACCACTTCTCTCGACTTAAGATACAGACTCCAAAAGTTTTTTTCTACATTGAAAACGGTTTTTCCCTAACATTGCAAAATAAACACAATACAGACTAAAAGTTTTTTTCACATTGAAAACGGTGGACTATAGTGTGTTCCAGAAATATTGTATGATTTTTTTTTGCTATCAAGATAGGGCCCAAATCAGGATACAAATCACTAGTTAGAACAGCAAGGGAGTTTTGAGTGATCTATTTGGGTTGACAATTTTCTCCAACTTCAAATAAAATGTCCCTGGACTACTTGAAACAGTACAATGGGGAAAAAGGAGAATTTTTCACATGAAAGAGAGTCTTTTTGAATCATTCAGTATGTCAAGTAACTAGAACAAAGGGAAGATTTGGGGGGAAAACAGAGCTGTATTAACCCAACTCATAAGTAAAGGCAGCTTGGTACAATAATTTGAGCAGTGGCATGTTAAACCAGCATGAGCCAACAAAGCAAGGCAATATTAAATGGTGCAGAGAAGGCAAAGTAATTAGTTAGAGTAGTTCAATCAGTCTGAGGTGTTCTAAGTCAAACCAATGTAAGCAATTCGTTAGAGTACTACAATGTTTTTTCATGTTGGGAGCGACTTGAGAAACTGCAAGTCACTTCTGGTGTGAGAGAATTAGCTGTGTGCAAGGATGTTGCTCAGGGTTGCCCAGATGCTTTACCATCCTGAGGGAGGCTTCTCTCATGCCCATGCATAAGGAGCCACAATGGTAGAATACATGGACCACTGTTAGCTCACCAAATTTCAGAACATTTTGCTTATCCACAGAATTTTGATGAATTTTCAAAGTTTTTATATAAAAAAACATTTTTAATAATAAAGAAAATCTGTTCCTGGTTTGAAACTGTTATTTCCTGTTTTATTGTGTGGTCTTTACTTTGAAAGTAGTTGTTATACTCCAAACCTTTGTTTTTGCGGCAGAAACTGTGTTAAATTGGTGGAGACTCAACAAAGCAAACTGTTCTATAGGGCGATGTCTCTTGCACAAAGACAAAGTTTTTGCAGTGTAATACACTTTTTCCATGTTTTTGTGACAAAACCAATTAGTACCTGCAATTTATTACCCAGGAACAGAACTCATAATACACACACCATCAAGGGACATCTAGACTGACCCCCCCCCCTTCTTCCGGGCAGAAAGGCACCATCCAAACTCTCAACATCCAATTAATATGCTTCCCCTATTGAGTTGGAGGGAACCCGCATGGCCCATCCAGGCATTTAGATCATTTTTTCCAGCCCAGCACTTATTATTTATTTTATTTATTTATTTATTTCTTGAGTTTTGTATTCCGCTCCTCCCTACAGGCTCGGGCGGATATTACACATGGACAGCATGTCACAGACATCACAAAAAAACATCAAAAAACATAGTTTGACATGTAAAGGAAAATGTGAATACGACATAATATGCTAGTTCAAAAAGGGCGGTCTTAGAGAAAGTGTCACAAAAACTCAATGTGCAGATTTGATAAATGTGAATTTAATATGTGTGGGAATGAATGGAGGAATGGAAGATTAATGTATGGATGGAGCTAATAATTTTGGAAACACCAGTAAAGTATTAAGGCCTGCAATGACTAACTACCTGCTGGACTTTAATTAAAAGTTGTTAATGACAGCTGAAAAGTAAACTCTGATAAGAACTGTGACATTGGTTCTTTCAAGTTAAGAGAAATGTTTGCAACATTCCTTATGCTAAGAAGGAAATCAACACAAGCCTTGTGTTTGTCAACACCAATCAAGAAGAGTCAACATCTGTCCAGAAAACCGAGATGGATCCAGTATGGAAGATATCTATCATTAATTTACAACTTTGGGACTACATCAGCAGTATATTCCTATAAAAGACTCAATCTAATAATGCTCAAAGTGTGACAGAACGCAGGAGTCTGTTCCACCCGCTATGCTCTGCTCCATGGGAAGGAGAGAGATGGTGTACCTACAGATAATGTCAGATGTGCTGTGGGAAAGCATGATTCTCTACTCTTTGGGGCTTCTTTCTCAAGGGAAAAGGAAGAAGTGCACTTTTGGAGTCTTAGATTTTGTGCAGGGAGTCAGGTTCTGCTGTATGGATAACAGATCTGATCCTTGGCACTGTGCCTAGGGAAAGGATGCATTTTGGAGTTTTGAAGTTATGAAGCTATGGAAGTTTTGGAACTATGCTTTGACAGGCTGCAGGGAAGCAGGGTCTGGCCTAACAGGGTCTCCAAGGTGGGAGAAAGGGATATGGAATTATTTGGATGCCTGAGGATGAATGTGTGTATATGTGGTGTAAATGCTGAGTGAAAATGTAATTCTCCTTTGATTGTTTAGTTAGCCATACAATTGTGAATCCAATGTAGTAATCTGTATGTCCAATGTCATTCTTTGTCTAAATGTTTTCCGATCATCTGATATACCCTCTCGCACTGGAAATTGCAATAAAAAGAACCTATGCTTTAAAATTATTGAAAAGTCATACATGGCATAATTGGTGTCAGAAGTGGGATATTCTTTACCAATGTGGGAAAGTTATTCATAACAAAAGATCAGTCACAGTCCTTCTCTTTGCAGATTCCGTGGCTGGTGTTACGGAGGGACAAATCTTTCTCTCCTCTATCCTGATTGGTGCCTTCTGATGCTGATGTAGTTTGGTAAGTGTAGTTTAGAGCAGGCCTCGCTTCCCAAACCACATTTGCACATGAGCATAATTAAATTATGATAATTTCAAATTTTCAGGGGCTCCTATCTCCCTCACTTTTAAAGCTATTGGAGGAAAACTTGCTACATTGGTACAACACATTTACTACTCTTTGCCCGTCAAGTTTCATAAAGTTTCGCTTATTTACGGATTTTGGGGGAATTTTCCAAATTTTTATAAACATTTTTTTTAAAAACTACAAAAACAATCTACTTGAATTTTATATACAATGCACAAGATAACCAGAGCATTGATCCCCACAAGTTTCAGAAAGATTCACACATCTACAGATTTTTGGAGATTTTTAGACCAAAACAATTTATCTCCCAAACTGGGACAACAGCAATCCCGTTGAATGGCCATCTATCTTTATGACACACAACCACATAACACCAATTTAGCACGGATTTATACTATTATTTATACTTACTTTAGTCTTTTTTGCAGATTCAATAATTTTATTATTAGACTAACTCTAAATGTCCTTTAGCCCTTATTTGGGTCCTGAGCAGTATTGCATTCTGAGAAATGTAGTTTATGGCAGGGCCTTTGCATTCTCTGCCATTGGGGGCCTCACTTTTCCAAACTACATTTAAGATGGCTGTGTTCTCAATCTCCATTACGTTTCATCCTGCCCACAACCCTTATGGCAACAACGATGGGGCCAAAGGAAAGCGCTTTATGTTCTCTTGGCTTTACCAAAATTGCTTAATGGTTATACTGAAAATTAAACTGACCTTGGGAGACATCTGAACATTAAAGAACATTTACAAAAAAATGTGAGTGTTTCAATTTCTTAATACCCCCCCCCCCCACACACACACACACACACACTTTTTTCCCTGCGTGTCTTGGAAATTGCTTCAAATGTAACAAATTTAATCGGATTATGAGCCGAAATTATGTGCAAGTCTAATTTTTACAGTGTATTATGAATTTGGGAGGGATAGGAAGTAGCAGATCTATTTAAAATGAAGGGAAAGCTTCTTGTAATAGTGATATTTTAAAATAATGTTTTGTTATTTTTATTTTTTGAAAATATGATGTCAAATTGCTAATGAGAAAAACTGAGTAAGAAGGAGCCTGTTTGTTGCATGGGTCTGAGTATGGAACTAAGATCTGTGAGACCAGGGTTTGAATCCCCTCTTGGTCATAGAACCCCATAGAAGTCTTATGCAGGTCACACACTCTTTGCCTCGAAGACAATAGCAAACCTCCTCCAAATAAATCTTGCCAATAAAAACCTCATAATAAGTTTGCCTTAGGGCCATTATAAGTCAGAAACGACTTGAAGGCATACAACAACAAAATTGAGGGATATTGGAAGAAGTAGATTTCTTGTGACATTAGTAAGGCTGTCAAGTAATTAGTGCACGAAAAACAATCCCTGGGGGAAAGAGATATTTTACAAGCAGCAGGGCTGTTCTAGCTTTAGTAAATCTTGTTAAAGAGGCACAAATCAATGAATCAATGGAAGAAGGAATCTATTAGAAAGAGCCGACCTCCTTCAACCTTAGTAATGACACTGAATGATAAAGGAGGATTATCAATCAAAAAGAAAGATACATGAGAAGGAGCAGGATTCTTCTTTCTTTGATAAAGAAGTCAAGTGAGTAGATCAGGGATATGGAACCTATGCCTCGGGAGCCAGATGTGGCTCTTTTCATGATTGCATCTGGCTCTCCCCTTCCTTCTTTCGTCCATTCTCCCTCTTCCTTCCTTCCTTTTCCATTCTTTCCTTCTCTCCTTCCTTTTCTCTCCCTCTTTCCCCTTCCTTCTTTCGTCCATTCTCCCTCTTCTTTCCTTCCTTCCTTCCTTCCTTCCTTCCTTTTCCATTCTTTCCTTCTCTCCTTCCTTTTCTCTCCCTCTCTCCCCTTCCTTCTTTCCTCCCTCCTCCCTTCCTCTTCCATTCTCTCCTTCTCTCCTTCCTTTTCCCTCCCTCTCTCCCCTTCCTTTTCCTCCCTCCTTCCTTCCATTCTTTCCTTCTCTCCTTCCTTTTCCCTCCCTCTCTCCCCTTCCTTCTTTCCTCCCTCCTTCCTTCCTCTTCCATTCTTTCCTTCTCTCCATCCTTTTCTCTCCCTCTCTCCCCTTCCTTCCTTCCTTCCTTCCTTCCTCTTCCATTCTTTCCTTCTCTCCATCCTTTTCTCTCCCTCTCTCCCCTTCCTTCTTTCCTCCCGTCCTTCCTTCCTTCCTCTTCCATTCTTTCCTTCTCTCCTTCCATTTCTCTCCCTCTCTCCCCTTCCTTCTTCCTTCCTCTTCTATTCTTATTCCGTCTTCCTTTCCTTCTCTTTCCTTTCTTTTCACTTCCCTCTCTCTCCCCTTCTTTCTTTTCTTCTTTTCCCTTCATTATTTTACTTTTTCCTCACTCCCTTTCTTTTCTTTTCCCCACCCTTTCCTTTTTTTTCTCTTCCCATTTCCTTCTTTCTTTTCCCCTCCTTGTCTCTGTCCTGCTTTTCTTTTCTTCTTTTTCCATAGTTCATTCTGCTTTTCTTTCTTTCTACGTATATACTCCCATTTAGTTGAATTCAGTCTTAAACTATATTATATATATTATATGGCTCTCACTGAAATACATTTCCAAATATTTTGGTTTCATGGCTCTCTGAGTCAAAAAGGTTCCCGACCCATGGACTAGATGGAGAAATAAAGAAAGTGGATATAATTCCACTTTTAATTGAAGTGGAATGTTTAATTTCATACAGCTAGTTAAAGCCAGTGTCTTGCAGTGTTTTAAATGTCAGACTATGACTCTGGAGACCAGGCTTTGAATCCTCACTTGGCTGTGGAAAACCACTGGGTGAACTTGGGCAATTCTCATACATTCAACCTCAGAGGATAGAAAAAGAAAAAACCCTCTGAATCAATCTTGCAAAAAAAATGGGAAGAGCTTCCACTCTGCCATGTGATGGCAAAGCAAATTGATGATTCCTGTAGAATGGGAGAAGGAAAAACACAAAATGGGGGTAAGAAAATTCTCTGGATCTTTTGGAGATGAAGCAATGTGAAACACAACATTAAGAAGACAATTTCTCCCGATCCCCCACCCCACCCCATTATAGCAAGAAACAGTGACTGGATAGTTAAGAATTATGCAGAAAGAATAATATATTAGAAAAGGTAGAGTTCACCTAAATTATCTAAGGCAGGGGTGCTCATTGTGTAGATTGCGATCTACTGGTAGATCGCGTAGGGCATCCTGGTAGATCGCAGGCATGGTGGGAGGAAGGCTCAGTCCCGCCCTGCAGGCTCCCGACACCGCCCAAGTGCTGCCGGCCCTGGGTTATCTGAGGTCCTTTCCACACAGTTGAATAAAATCCCATGTTATCTGCTTTGAATCGGAATATATGGCAGTGTGGACTCAGAAAACCCAGTTCAAAGCAGATATTCTGTTATATGTTTCACATTTTTGTAGTGGGTAGGTAGATCATTTTGACTTGGTTGTTTTATAAGTAGTTTGCATGCTGAAAAAGTGTGAGCACCCCTGATCTAAGGATACCAAGTAACTAATCTAAGATTTGTGCTCCAGAAAAAGGAGGGATGCACTGAAACTAACATAGCTCTTCTAACTTCTGCCGAGATGTGAAGTGGTTTGTTAGAATAGAATGAGTCAGCAAAAGAGGGAATATATCAAACAAGAGATACTATTTCTAATTTGAGGGATGATGTCAAGCTCCTGATTAGTGTGTCAAAAAGAAAAAAATAAATACATTTGAAAAATGAAGTCTTGTCTATTTTATTGCCAAGGCTTTGATTGTTTTCTGTAGCCCCATTTCCCAGTCAAAAGAGGGAACTATTTGAAAGCGAGTTGTCCTTCTAACTTCATTCGTGGTTCCAAGCTGCTTATATCCTCCTTGCTCGTGTTCTTAAGCACAGCACTTCTGAGCATCAAGGTCCATATAAGAGGGCAAGGGCTGGCTGGCACTTGGAAGCCACAAGCTCATTTCATAAGGTGAATGCATAGTCATGTAGAAAAATGTCTGCATGAGCCAAACAAGTTAAACAGATATAGATTTGCTGAGATGGAGCCATTCAAGACTATAAAGACAGGCAAGCCTTCTGCATCTCTCAAGAGGTCCTCCACAACCTTCTGAAGCAGATGTACCTTACAGATTACCATGTACCTACAAGATCTCACCCTGATAGAAGTCCAAGCTTGAAGCCTTTGCCTCTCTTCCTCTTTCCTGGAAGATCCAACAGAGGACCTTGGAGCAGAAATCCCCCCTCACCTACCCAAAGCCCTCTTTCGGCTCTTCCAAGGGAGGGGACAGTAAGGGAAAAGGTTTTCTTTGCCACCGCCTGGCCCTTCCTCCTCCCCCACCTCCCCCAAGCAGCAGCAGCAGGAGTTCAGCAGGAGGAGGAAGAAAGGAAGGGAGAGAGGTTTTTCCACGGCACACCAGGTGATCGCTCACGGAACACTAGTGTGCTGCGGAACAGCGGTTGGGAGACAATGTGTTAAGGTACCAGCAACCTTTGACAGAGAAGGCTAAAGACCTTGTAAAATAGTTACCAGTTATGCCAGCTTGAGCAACCAAAAAGTGTCTGATCTTTTGCTGTTTTCTGCAGTCTCCTATATCACCTTTTTGGTTTATTTAGTGAAGCTTTCTACACATCATGTGAAATGAGGAAGAAATAGCAGAAATCCCCACTCACATAATTCCTTAGTAGACTGCACTGGATCCCACCTCCCAAAGCCTTTCTGTTCATGGATGAACAACTCTGGATGCAGTCTATTAAATTCAGTATTGAGATCATAACACATAGCATGTCATATACATGTCAAATTTCATTTCATAACACATAGCATAATGCTATATTTCAGAAGAAAACTAGCACAAACATTTCTTTAAAGGTTTAAAAACCCTCATTTTTTTTTTAAAAAGTCATACCTTTTTATGGGAGCTGAAGATTTTGTATATACTAAGTAGAAATGGCTGTCTCCTAGGTTAGTGGGGGAAATCCACTTCAAGTTTTGGTCTGAACTTCAAAGCTGCTATTTAGGGGAATGTTGCTGCTTCACTGGCATGGGACCCAACAACAGTAATACATAAAACAAGGTAATTGCTGGCCATTTGTTTCATGCTTTGACTTATTACTGAGATCAGTGGAGCACAGAATCCATTGTCATCTGCCTCCATCATGATTTTTACTCAGTACAAACAGTATCTCCTACTGGTATTATGTTTGCGGAAATTGATCTTTGCTTGTCCTCAGCAGTTTGACGCAGAAAGGAAATTAAAAACGTTTCTACTCTGCTTGGCTAAGATGAAATCTATTTTGGAATGCACTAGAAGATGATCTCCAGCCGCAGATGTTTGCCAAGCTGCACACATCCTGCACAGAAGCAAAGGCTAAGGCTTTTGGAGACCTTTGCAAACAGGTAGGAAGGCAGAAACAATAAGGAAAAGGAGGGGCGACTTCTGGTAGAGAATGTGGTTGGAGAAATGATGGTCTTTCCCCCTTTTTTAGTTTAATTGATCATAACAAACATGAAAATCAAGAAGAAGTACAACAAAACAAAAATGAAAAGTGACAACGTAAGATCTAACTCAAAAGTGAGATTGGCACAGTAATGCATCATCAGACATTTTAAATATATGTGTGTTGAATTATTGGTGATTACATAATTACAGTGGATTCATCCAGAATTTCCTTTGATTGAAAAGTGGCATCATTATGCAACTTTAGATTCTGAACTTACTAGCAATTTAACTCATACCCCACCCAGATAGTAATGTTCAAATCTTAATTTATTTCAAAAGGTAGTAAGTAAACTCTGCTTATTCTGAAACACACATACTCCTGCTAGCCATTAATTCCGCTAAATTGGATTCTGGACTTTTGCTCTAATGTCCTACCTGAAGGTACTAATGAGCATTCATCATATCTTGTTAATAAATTGTTCTGAAGTGTCTAGAAAGTGTGTGTGGGGGGGGGGGGAGAAGACAGGCAGAGATTGTCTTCTGGGTTCAGGAATTGCTATACAATTGGGATGGGATCTGTCAGATTCCCTGCATTGAACTGAATTGATGACATGAAGTAAGGTCCATATCTATGTTCGGTCTCTTTCCAAACATTGACATTTCTCTCCCAAAATACTGAATCTTACTTCAGAGGCTTACAAGACAATTCTCAAACTGGGTCTTACAGAAAACCCTAATTGAAGAAGCCTTTAAACAAAGAAAAAAAGGGATGTGGCTTGCCATGTTGTTGTTTTTTTTAAGGAGAGAAAAACAGACCAGATTTGGAGGGGGGAAGAAGTGTATGTGCAAAAGCTGGCTTTAAACATGTGCAGATTCTTCCATAAAGGAAATCTCATCCAGGTCCTACCATACAGCTATATAGAGCTATTAAAGGTCTCCAAATTGTATTCATCTGCTATATTTTTCTGTCCTGGCAGTATTTTCACAATGACAGAGCATTATGCCTGCAAGCGTTGCAAGGACTTCTCTCTTTGTTCTTTTTTACCTTTTTCTGATCTACCTCTGAATTGTTATACAGTCAAAACAACTATATCCTGAATTTTGTAGAACCAGACTGACAATACTGCAGGGAACCTGTTTGCAACACGGTTTTGCTAAGAAGAGGTCAGTGTAGATTGAACTCCAGCAGACTTTAAAGAGGTTCTTTGTAATTCAGAGAGGGCATAATGCTGCCTTTTACTTGCAAAAGTTGTAAATATTTCTTATAGCTGTAACTATCCATCTTGGCCATCTACTTTGTAACTTATTTAGTGTAATACTTAATCAGGACTGGACCAAATGACTTAGGTGAAATTCAGCTCCATTAAGGGGAAGTAAGTAATACTGTACAACAATCTTAGGATTTTATTACATGAACCCACTATTCCACTACTATCACACTATCATTGATATTGCTACATTGCACCGGGAATGTGGCGCAGCTGGCTAAGATCTCTCTGACCAGTAGGTCATGAGTTCAAGGCCTGCCCAGGTCAAGGTGGGTGCTCGACCTTTAAGTGTAGCCTGCTGTCGACCTTTGCAGCCCGAAATAAAGTTGCATCTGTCAAGTAGGAGATTAAGGTACCACATTAAGTAGGGAGGCAAATTTTGACTGAATTATGAGGCCATTAAAGAACTCCAGGAACGCTGAGGAATGCGGAAGTAACAACAAGGGACGCTGAGAGATGAGGAGTGCGTCAGCTCCCCCTGGTGGCCAGAGTTTGCCTCTGTTCGTCTATATGTTGTTCGTCTTTATGTTGTATGTTGAAACAGCAGGGATTGTCTGCTAGTATGTGTATCTGTAATCCTCTCTGAGTCCCCTTCAGGGTGAGAAGAGCGGAATATAAATAAAGTAAATAAATAAATAAATAATACATACCACTTTGAACACATCTCAGTATTGGCAGTTTATGGCCCTGCAATCATACTTATGCCTCATAAACCTGCACATTACTGTTGTTCCGTATTTTAAAAAATTATAGTTCAATTGCACAATTCCAGCACTTCAAAACAAAAAAAATACAATAAAGGAATAATGGTCATCTTGGGAATGGCAAAGAAGAAGATGTAAAGAAGGAGAATCCAGCCTCTTGATTTGACTTTACTGCCAGCATGACGGCACACAAGTAAATGGTAGGAACATTGCAGGATTGGGAACTATTGATCGGTTTTAGTCACTAATAGCCAAGGATGGGAGAATCGCAGGGCCCTTCAACACAGCTTTATATTCCAGAATATCAAGGCAGAAAATCCCACATTATCTCAATGTGGATTCAGATAACCCAGTTCAAAGCAGATATTATGAAATTTTCTGCCTTGATATTCTAGGTCAGGGGTGCTCACACTTTTTCATCATGCGAGCTGCTATATGAACAATCAAGTTGAAAAGATCACCTGTTGTGCATGTGAGCGCGCGCACGCGCGTATGCTCCTACTGCAGCCTTCCATCCACGCGGGGCTTCTTTCTTGCCTGCCCACTAACTCACCGCCGCGCGCACCCGGGAAGGGGATCCTCTTTGCCTACGCACACTCTCTCTCTTAATGTCTTCGTTGCCTTCCTCCTTCCTGCTGCGTGCTTTCGGGAAGCAGGATGTCCCCATCCCGTCCTGCTTCTTGCGTGCACAGCAGGCCCCTCCCATGCACGCAGCAGGAGGGTATTTATAGGCACACTCGCCAGCGCTCTGGCTAGATATGGCTTCGGCGGCGGCTCGGAAGGTGCAGGGCTGGGAAGAGGGGCCGCCTGGCTGCTGCCTGGGCTTGGAAACTCAACCGAGAGAGGGACCCACGTGAGGCTGGAGCCTCCCCACAGCAGCCTCCCCCCCCCTCCCTCGCGGCTTCCTTACCTGGGCAGGAGAAGGAAGAGTGGAAGGGGTATTTCCCCAAAGTGATGGATGCAGCGGGGGGGCGCCCTTCCTTCCTTTCTAGGGTGTCACTCAGAAAGGAGGGCCAAGTGGACGGCTGGCAGGAAGGAGGACCCCTCCCACTGGTGGCAGTCCATGCCCACGGGGGGGGGGGGGGGGAGAGGGTAGCTCTTCCTAGCCGGCTCTGAAGAGCCACCCTCTCTCTCTCTCTCCCGTGGGCCCTCACCGCCATTCTCCTTCGAGGGCGAGGGAAGGCGAGGCGGAGAAAGGCGGTGAGGGCACAAGCAGCAGCAGCAAGTGGAGTCTCCATCCTCGCAGCCCCCTCCTCCTCGGGTTCAGCCCCAGGAACATGGGGTCCAACCCTCCTCGCCTCCAACCAAGGAAAGAAAGCAGCCCCACACAGCTCACTCGCCCAGGTCTCGGCTTGGAATGGGAGTCCCGAGGGCAGCAGCAGGGTTTGCGGCGGGGCTTGCTTGGCTTTGCCCCGCTTTGCCCGGCCTCCTTCGCCTCTTTCTCCCTCTCTCTCTCTCCTTCTCTCCTTCCAGCGCCTGCCTGCCTGCCTGCCAAAAAGATCCGAAAAAGTTCTCTGGATTTCTTTCTTCTCTCCTTGGCTCTCTCTCTCTCTCACACACACACATTCCCTCCATCCCTCCCACAGCCTCGCATCCTATCCGTGTGTGTGCCTTCACCTTGCCCCCCCCCCCCCAGCAGCAACCAATGGGCGGTCATGTCACCACACCGTGCATGGCAAGATGAGCGCCAGGGCCCGCCCACTATAGCCTCATTTTGGCAAAAGAAGCCCCGCAAAGGCGGTGGTGGGAGCGCACGTGCGCGCGCATGGAAGGAGCGCGCCATCTGGCTGGTGAGGCCCAAAGATCACCTGGAAGAGGGTCGAAGATCACCTAGGTGCTCCCGATCACCATAATGAGCACCCCTGTTCTAGGTTATATGATTGTGTGAAAGGGACCACAGAGAGAGCTAAACTAGCAGTGGGATGCAACATGCAGTAGGGACTGGTCCAACTAAAATATCACCAATGGGACCAGTCCAACTGCAATGCCTGCCTTATGCAATAAAGAAGTACAAAACGTATTGCTTTAATTGCTATTTAAAGTCTGTTTTAGCTTGGGGCAAATTTTAAATTGAGTACCTCACAATGAGAAAGCATTTATATATTAAATATTCTCATCATACAAATGCTGAAAATGAAACTTGTTTTTATACTCATAAGTTTTGTATCTCTGGAGAAACTATTTCCATGAATATTTATAACATGATTTTATTAATTAGGAAATGAAGCAACAAGATTTACGTGAGCATTAACATTTTGCTTGAACATTAATGAGGATTGGAATAAATCCTGTTTTAATTGGAAGTCGTGCCTACTTGACTTGCCGCACAGAGCTACTTGGGGGAGGGGGGGCATGGTGTGAATAGTGTAGGAAGAGCTAATGTGTAGTTTAATTATTCAAGTGTGATGTTGGAGTTTCCAGTCTTTAAAGTTATGTGTTGTGAGTGTAAGAGCTAACCAGATTGATTAATGATGGCTGGACTCTTAACAGTTAGTGCATCACTCAATTGACATTGCACAAATAAGTTCTTAATGTGCCAATTATCCAAAGGTTAAAGCCAGCACCTTTCCGTCTCCAAGACCCAAGTTCAAGAAAAAAATAATAGAGACTCCCATTTATGTGCTGAAAATAATCTTCAACCCAGTTGCTAAGTGCTCTGCTCCTTGACATTTCTATGGTGAAGCAAAGTATGATCTGTCAGCTAGCAAAGGAGACTAATAAATGCCATTTTCAAAACTCTGCCTGCTCCAGTTGTGAGTAGTCCCTGATGTGAAAAAGCAGCTCTTGTTTTCACTTCTCTAAGGAAGATGCTTGAATGTGACAACAGAATAAAAATAGTCATTTCAAGGGTTGATGGCTGCTGTAGAATTTACCAGACAGCTAAAGAATAGTTCCAGCTTCTGAGGCATCTTTCCTTCTCATTTGTATCTCTCGTAGCATAATCATTCTGTATTCTGCTCATATAAATGTGCCAGGTTACACAGGGTCTCCTGGCTAAGTTGGAGCAGAGACAATCTACCAAAAGGTCATTTGTTCCCAAAATCAGGCTGGTGACAGATTCAAGAGAAACTTTTTCTATACTTCAATAGATATTGGGCTCTAGGTTCATATCCATTCAAGTCCAGGCTTGGACAAGGGCACAATACAACCAGTCAAAATGTTTTAATTATATACAGAGAATGAAGTAGTCCACTTGGGCTATTTTAGGCTTTGGAAAATATTTTGAGATATTTAATGAAGTCCAGTGGGAAAATGCCATATGTTACTCCACTGATAATTAGGATTACTGTATGGTTTTGCAATTATTTACACAAATCGGCTGACATCCTGTTGGTTAATCCCAAATAGAGTAGACCCTACCTGTGAATTATTGAATTGTGAATCAACACATAGATAAATTTAATTGAACCTGACAGGTCATTGTTGCAAAAAATGATACATTTCCATCACTTTAAGTATAGAATTCAAATTTAATAAATGATTATGCATATACAAACACAATATGTAAACGTGATAGACCCAGCCCTGCTTTTATGGTTTTTATGTCTTGGGCTTTTAATGTATTTTAATATGTTGTTGTAGATGTTTTTAAATTGTATAGCATTGAATCTTGCTGTAAGCCAGTCTGAGTCCCTCTGTGGAGGTGAGAAGGTCGAGGTACAAAAGTTTTAAATAAATAATAATAATAATTTTAACATCCTAGTGAAGAAGTACTGATGGACACCATAGATGGGTACAACAGTATGCATGGTTTGGGAAGAAAAGTAAGTACAGAAAAATTGCCACGTTCTCTTCTCAGACAAGAATTGAGGGTCATCCAATGAAGCAATGTAATAGGGTTGGATAGGTTTGCTCGGAAGTGGCGTAATTCGTAAAAAAAAAAGTTCTAAAGGGGCTTCCGCCATGTTTCCGCATGGCTGTAGTCCCCTATAGTTTCGCATCGCCCTGTGCCATTACTTTCAAGGATGCAGAAGTGAATTAGAACTATGATGAAGCGTTTTTAATGCAACTAAGTCTGCTGGGAGGTGAAGCCTAAAAGCTTGCCTCCCAGCCAATCAGGGGTTGCATTTTGGGGAGGGGTTTGTAGCATCCGGAAGCCACTGCTGTATATAAACCCAAGCACATGGCTGGAAGGCTAATTTTAGTCAGGGAAGGGAGAGGGGAGGTTTGGACATTGTTGCTGCTGCTGTCAGCGGCGCCTAGTCCAATGCGGGATAGCGCAATGGACAAAGACGCGGCTGCCATCTTGGAAGAGGATCGAGCGATCGGAGGCGCGGCTGCCATTTTGGTTCTCCTTGTTCCATGTTGGTTCTGTAGCTCCATGTTGTTCCCTGTTGTTTCTGAGCTGTTGGAGTTCCCGCCGAAAAAGGACAAGAGGGGTGGGGTTCAGGGTTATC
>JARBWK010000003.1:47891134-47918320 GCA_030556195.1 Anolis apletophallus | reverse complement strand
CCAGAGGGGAGGGGCCCGGGAGTTTTGAGCAGGGATTTTGGAGGGAAGGCTTCAGTACGGTTTTTACTGCCTTGGATTAAGGACTCATAAAGCATTTCCTCAATACCCGAGTGAGTGTGATTATTGAGCGGCCTACCAACGCTCACAGCTGCTGCTTGTTGCTGTTGGGTGTGGGGTGGAAGAAAGGGTTTGGAGCCAGAGGAAAGGAAGTTTGGAAAATGGAGGAAGGCAAGGCAGAAAGGAAAAGGGAAGTTTTTGAGAGATGGAGGATTTGGAGCCAGAGAAGAGGAAAAGTTTGAGAGGGAGGGAGAGGGAGAAATTTATAAAGTCACTTGTGGAAACTTCTTTTCTGCTCACCTTTGCTATGTTTTATTGGGGCCTTTCCTTTTTCTGGGGTCTATATTTTGAACATGTCCTAACAGTCCTGTTCCAAAGAAGAAGGAAAAGTGTGTTTTGAAGGTAGGTAGGTAGGTAGGTAGGGAGTGAGGGGGTGAAATTAATGAAGTCATTTCTGGAAACTTTATTTTTGCTCACATGTCCTAACATGTTGAAATTTGGTATGCTAGCAGAGGAGGATGTGTTGTAGCAGTATATCAAGTTTTATCAAGATTGGTATAAAAATGAGGGAGGGAGAAGGCCCAGGAATGTGTCTAATGCCAGTGCTGTTTTCCATGCATTGTGCAATCACATCCACCATTAACTAATCAATTCGGAAGTTTTGCAAAGTTCTGACCTTTTTGGAAAAAATCGGAAGTGACTTTAGAATCGAATCACCAGCGCCCCCTACATCCGAAACGAGTTTTGAACCATTTCTTTTTATCAACCAAGCCTACAATTGTTGCGTCTCAGACCGGAACGTGCCCCCCTAGACCACACACACACAAGCGGCTCTATAAACTACTTTATTTAGGATGATATAGTCCAAAAAGGCATAGGTATGAAGCAAAAGCAAGTCCCAAGGTAAAACTGGAAAGGTCTTCCAAAACGGAGTAAAGCCCAATGAAAGCAATCCAAAACGAAGGCAGGCCACTCCAGCGGCCGAAAACAGGAACTTAGAGTCTAGGCAAACCTAAACAACAGTCAACAAGGAACTTGGAGCACCAGGACAAATCCGCCCCAGCAATATCTTGAACTGAGAGTCTAGGTGCACAGAAACGTCTCTTCCAAATGTAGCTTCCAGTCTGTTGGACTTTTCCCAGGGCCCGTCTTAAAAGCAAATCTATTTTCTGTGAGTCCATTGCATCCCATGTCTCACATTCCAATCTCTCCTCCTAGATCGGATATTCGCCTTTCTATCAAAACTAGCCTGCTCGTTAGTCTCACCAGGTGGATTACTATCTTGGTGGGAAAGTTCGTCCTCCCTAACTCCCTGGGCCCCAGCTGGCAAAGGAGATGGGTTTCTGTGAGAGCCAAGGTCAAAAGAATTCTCACTGGCAGTTTCAAAGCTTATTTCCATAGAATCTTCATTAACCCCTTCCTCGGGCCAATTCCCATGTAACAAATCATTATCCCATGATAGGTCTGCATCCATAGACGTGTCCACCTCAGGCCATTCGTCCTCCTCATCCTGGGCCTTATCCTCTGGCACCATAGGTACCAGACTTGGCCCACTAGGCTGGGGGGGGGTCACACTAAGAGGCGGGGGGCCGCACTAGGAGGCGGGGGGGTCACACTAAGAGGCTGGGACACCACAACAATGTAATGTCTTAGAAGATAGAAGTGGAGCTACCATTTCACACAGCACATGATTCAGCAATGACATTCACAACCTCAATGTGTGGTGAAGATCACTACTTTAACAATTTCAATAAATAATTAGAAAAGTTCACGGAAAATCAGGCCATCAGAGGCTGCTAATAACCACAATGCCATCAGATTTAGTAGGAGAAAGCTCCTCTTCTCATGTCCTCTTGTGATGTGTGTGTACCAGAGTTTTTTGGTTGATCACCTAGGCCCCTTTCCACACAGGTGTATAAAATCCATATTGAACTGGCAGTGCGAACTCAGACAATCCAGTTCAAAACAGATATTGTGGATTATTTGCCTTGATAGTCTAGGTTATATGGTTGTGTGGACGGGCCCTGAAAAAAAGAAAGTACCCTACTAACTGGGCCTTTTATCAGCAGATATCCCATTATGTTCTTCTCATCAGTTATACAAACTAATTGATTAAAATCAATTAAGTTAGAAATTAAATTGAACAGTTACTAATGGGAAGAAGTAATCACATTAATTTTAATGCAATTGATTGACTTCAGCTGCACTTTCAGAATTAACATACTCTCAGAATTAAAATATATTAATTGAATAATCAATTATTTAAATGGCAGACAATGCTGGAGAGCCAACAAAATTTACATTCATTAAATAGTCCTAAAATAAATGCAAATAAGCAAAGGAAATTTTATGTTTGTTCTGAATTACAACCTGATTAAGATTTTAAAATTTTCAATCAAAACATTCCGGTGGTTTGGAAGAAAGCTAGTCTTCTTCCCGTTCTGGTGTTCCTCTTGTCTTCTATACCAGAGGCAGAAGAGAGGTTTGTCATATGTCACTGGGAACCTGTTTTTGAAGCTCTGCTCACTGGGACTTTTTCCAGGGAGCCGTGAGGGAATCAGAATGCGAAAGAAGTGGGAGGTTAAAAATGAGATTATAAGAGAGGTAAAAAACAAAATAAGAGACCTTTGTTGGAGTGGATGAAAAATGGGGTTTACAAAAATGGAGCAGCAGTTTCCCTTTTCTCTCAAGTTCAAGACAGGGTCTGAATAAAATCACCTATGGCACTTTTTGGTTTTAATCTGTTGTTTGTTCTATTGAAGAACTAAGCTATTCCGCATAAATGCAATAAATACTAGACCTGTGCCACATCACCGTTAACATCCGAATTTCGGATGTTTCTCGGATGTTTTTAAGTTTAGCACAGGTTTTGAGCAGAGTCTTGGAAACCGGAAGTGGATCCGCCATATCGAAGTTTCCATCGCCATTATCGGAGAGGGCTCGTATGTCATTTCCGCCCTTTTCTAGCTGCGAACCCCCTGCTGTGGGCATGGCTTTCCTTTCTGCCTTGGAGGGAGGAAAAGCCTTGTCCATAGCGGGAGTTTAACCCATGTGATAGTTCTGCACCAGAACCCCATAGGATTAAAGAGACTGCTGATGGTCAGGTAATGAAACAGGACAGGAAACTTTTGATGGTTCCCATCCCACCTGATTTTCAGTCGTAATCATGAGAGTAAAGTGCAATAAGAAGAAGGAGCTCTGAACATGATTGCTGACCTGTGTTCAGAGTTCCCTCCTTTCAGGACATTTCTGACTCTCCAAGCTTGAAAAGAGGCTGAAGTGTCATATGAGGTGGACATTTCTCAATGTGATGAGATCAGATTGCCAGAGTTTCCTCCTTTCAGGACACTTCTGCCTCTTTTCGGCCATGGAGGGCTCTGCGTGACAGCCAGAAGTAGTGTGACTCATGTGATGAGCTCAGTGCCTCTCAGTCTGAAGTGTCCTATAACTGGGAAATTTTCTCAATGTGATAAGGTGGTTAGACAGTCCTAGGGCTTGGATGGAAGTGCCTTCCAGTAAGTGGCTGTCTGAGAACAACTCAATTCATGGAATGCCCTTTGAACTCAGGAGTTTTGCCCAAGGGGAGGCTGAGGAGATAGACTAGGAACCTGCATCTGGTTGTTTGGCTTCTTTCGGGTTTAATCAATTTTAATAAAAATAGGTAAAATAAAGTTGCCCTTATTTAACCTGACTTCCTGTGCCTGGTTTCATTATCCCACAGCTAGCTAGTAACAAGTAATATTTGTGCAATATATAACATATTTTAAGACTCCTTGGGAATACATTAGTATCTTTCTGCTCAATAAATCATGAATCATTGGGGGAACTGAAATCTCTATCTAGAATGTGTGGCAATTATTAATGCCAAGCATCAGGGTGGAGGTGTCACAGTGATCCCACTCACACTGAAAGATGGTTTCATTACATAGTGCACAGTTGTTGCAGAGGGACATTTTAAAGACAAAAGACAAATGAGGACTACTGATATCACTTTTATGTCTTGGGATTTACACAATACAAAGAGAAAATGATCAGTGCCAAGAATATTTCAAACAGAAGCGCAAAAGGAGAAGTTTCTCTTACTGCTGTGAAATTCCCTGATAAATCCAAAAGTAGTGGGTATTATTAGAACTTGAGATTTACATGGTGAGAGGGGAGAGATAAACTAGAGTGCTGAAGTACCAGATAAGCAGACAAGGGAGCTTTAAACAAAGAGTGATTTCTTTCAAGTACTTTCCACTGGGTAGTGGTATGTGCCTACAATCACCCATTGACTTATAATGACCCCACACATTTCACAGGGCTTTCTCATGCTAGGAACACTCAGAGGTGGCTTTGCCAGTTTATTCCTCTGAACTATACCCAGCACTAGATGCTGTTAAAATAAATCCTACCCACTTTGTAAACAGCTATACTCTGGTTATTTTAAACAAAACTTAGTAAGATACTCATTAGGTTTTGTTATTATATTATGATTGAATACTCCTGAGCAACCACTACTATTTATGCTATGTGTTATATTTAACATTTTAAAGAATATTCAGGGATAGAACTTAATAAGATACACTTTCATATTCCATTTTTCCAAGGCCTTCCAATTTTTTTGAAAAACCAGTGAGAAATAACGCTAAAACCTAATGATGAGGGTTAGGCTTGTTTGCTCCACACACAAAAAGGTTCAAAACTCCTTTTGTATGTAAGGGGTACTGGTGGTTCAATTCAGAAGTCAATTCTGATTTTCACAGAAAAAATGTTCAAAACTTTCCAAACCTTCTGAAACTTCTGAATTCTGAACAAGGGTTTAACAGTGTTATTTCCTGTTTCATTGGGTGGTCTTTACTTTGAAAGTAGTTGTTTTACTCCAGAAGGGGGAGCAAAGCTTCTCTGGCATAAGACTGAAGCAGGAGGGACAGCAAAGTGAGGAAATTCACCACTCTGTTTTAAAACACTTGCCCAGACTATAGCCAGAAGTGAGGGGAGAGGATAGAGAGGAAATTCACCACTCTGTTTTAAAACGCTTGCCCAGACTTCAGGCGGAAGCGAGGGGAGGGGAGAGGGAGAGGAAATTCACCCGCTTGAGCTGAGGCCGGGGACCAGAAGTGGGGAAAAGCTGAATCATTTCCAACTCACTGCTTCAGAACAGAAATGGCGGAAAAATCTTCAAAGGGGCAAAAGGACTTTCCTTAAAAACTTCAAAATTGCTTTAAAAAGCAAATCTTTAATAATTTATTCCAAATTACGAAGATTTGGACAAAACCTAACCATGTCTAATGAGGGTGTGTACATGTGTGTACATGTTACAAATCTCTTCTATATAATCATGTTCAATCTGTGATTGTGGTCTATGATTTTTAGTTGTACTGTGGAATAAGTTTTATCATCAGCTGCCAGGGCATCTGTTATTCTGCAAAGTTGTCACATTGCCAGGGCTCTGCCATTATTTCCAGCAGAGGTGAATCAAACACCCAGTTTGTATTAAACAATTTAATTAAAACAGCACTTACTTTCTGGCTGCTTTAATAGTCCAAAACATAAAACATAAAGATAGCACTCAACCACAGAATAAACAAAAACCAATAACTCCATAGTCAAAAGGTCCAATCCTGTTATCAAATGCCAAGAGTTCAATAAAAAAAGTCCAAGGATCAAGAGTTTATACTGTAGTCAAAAGTCAATCTAGAGGTTCAAGGTTCAGGTCTCCAAGGTTACAGGAAACAGGTCAGGATAACAAAAATCCAACAAACCTGGGGGGAAACCGGCAGCATCCACCACCAAAATAAGACAGATACTTTTCTCCCAAAAATCAGTCCCAAGGTTAGCTCCTCATATCCAGGAACACCCAGCTACAAGCTAACTCTTGCATGCCTCCACCCTTAATTGCTTTCACCCTTTAGAACTAAAACTTACATTAACCCTTCCATCACCAACTACTAGGCCTACCACGACCATCAATCACAGAACATAATACATGACAGTATACAGCGAAAAACAGGGATGGTAAAGCAACATGTAATCTTGTCTCCAATCTATGTTTTGCTCTCATGCTTTAGTAAGCCATGGGTGTACATTTGATTGTGAATTTTCTGCATGACTTTCAAACAAAGATAGCGTGGGCCTCATGCCAATTCTTTTAAAATGCAAGGTTGGGAGACTTGGCAGACTGATGTCAGTTCATAGGTTGCATGTAGCCCATAGGCTACATCCTGCAAACCCCTGTTCTAGAGAAATCAAATAAATTATTCTGACATTTGAACAGTCAGTGTAAAGACCCAAAAACAAGCTATAAATTGCATTGTTCTTCTCCATCAAACCATGAACAATGTTCAATTTTTCAATATTCTACATTCAAGTTAGTGATAAGCATATTAATTAATCAAAGTGTCTCTTACTGAAAAGATAATTACAACAAACCTCCTAGACCATGTGTGTTCAGAAGCTGGATAAAAATAACTCATCTTTCATAACAAGGAGGAAGAAATTTATATTTTAGCAAATTGCCCACATTAATTCTATTTTCACCAAAACTAAGTTGAATTAAAGAACTAGCTTCTCCCCTCAAGCAAGATATCTTTCATCCAGCAAAATTAGAGATACTTTTAAAGAACCACAATTTTTTAGAAAGGAGAAATTATAGGGTAGGGAGACAATGTGAATTATTTTGCATTTCTCTCTTACAGTAATAATTTCTAATTTTAAATTAATATTTTATCTTTTCTGTAAATGTTCTTCTCTCTGGATAACAGTTTTGCTTTTTATTAGTAACTAGCTGTACCCGGCCACGTGTTGTTGTGGTCTAGTGTGGTTAAGAAATGGTAAAGAAAGAAAAGAGAAAGAGCTGGGTTCTAATATATGTCATTTTATAATGCTTGTGGGTATACATTTTTTGTTGTTCTGCTGTCTGTGTAGGTGTAGAGATTGTGTGGTGTGCTGACTCTAGAACACACAACATATTATTGTCCAAGTGAGAAGTAATCTGTGCCTAGATGCAAACCGCAGAATTCTAACAATTGCCATTGAGTGTAAATATAGATATGTAGATGTTTTGTTGGATGTAGATCTCTTTCTGTCGCTGCTTTCCCTTTTTAGAAAATGACAGAGTGTGGCTTCTGGAAGGTTATGCTCCCATGTAATTTTTTCAAAGGGCTAGGCCAGAGGACCCTCCCAGGGAGTAACCCCAATGCCACATACTCCCTATTATTCTTGTTGTAGTTGATGTTAGTGTATGGGTGGGACTCCAAAGATGTCCTTCCCCCTCCGTAAGTGCCTTCTGGCTCAGCCGTTTCCTTGGAGATAGCTGTTGGTCTGCCCCATCTCATGGCGGAGGGAAAGGTCCTTCTTCCCCTCTGCCACCTTTCTCCCTTTCACTCACCTCAGCCCTCGCCACCTCCGCCCACCCTTCTCCCCCTTCCTCCTGTTCTGCCTTGTATTGGAAGCAGGAAGTTGCAAGCAGTGGGCATGGCCCCTTTAAACGTGGTGGGGCCCGATCAGAGAGGGACTACTTTCCCTGGTGAAGGGACACAAATATAGAAATGAGATGAGGTCAAGAGAGGAAAAAGGCCAATGGCGTGATGGATTGGCAGCACTGGGGAGATAGAACGATAAGGCCCTGGGCAGTGTCCAATAGGAAGCCAGGATTCCTTATAGCAGCAGGCATGCTGACCAATCAGCGGTGTTTTCCTGTCCTTGCTGTCCCCTCCCTTTAGCCTAACCCTGTGAAGCCCTTCTGAGCAAAAGGCACCTGCTGGCAATGCTTTGTTTTACGTCTCCCACCAGTGCCATTTCCCCCCTGCCCCCACTTTTAATCAGCCCATGCCATTTTCCCCCTTTTGTAATCTAACCTAAGTTAGCCCTTCCTCTTTCTGTTCTTCCTTCCTTTCTTCCTCCCTCCATCATGGGGACGTGGCTTCAATGGAGGGATCCCCCTTTCTGAGGTGGTGGTGAGGTCTTGATGCAGATCATCTGCAAAATTACCTATCTCATGTGAATTATCGGTATAGTAGTAGGTATGTGAATAGCTTAAAGCATTCACCAGTTCGTATGCTGCATTAAGTCCAAATTTTGTAGCAATCGGTGAAGTAGTTTGGGAGATATGATGTCTGTCGCAAATGGTCATTTACATTTTTATTTATATAGATATGATTGCCCACTCTGAAAATTGAACTTAACTGGAAATCATTATTAAACTACAATGTATGACAATACATTGCACTAAAACATTAGACAGACATTCTCATCATACATACACACAGGATTAATCTTGTCAGTGTGAGTTAGGATCACAACAATCACAACAACCCCACCAGGTAGGCATGTAATTTATAGCTTCTTCTCATTACTGCCTCCTCAATGCTGCTCATGAATGGAATGGTTCAAGGAAAGCAGATTAACATAGCCAAACATCAGCAGAGTCGTGTTGTCAGCAACTTAGAATCAGCAGATAAAACTACAATGCAGCTCCTGAACTTCATATCTTAATGAAACACTGGAACTTTCAGTTTCATTCAAAAAATAATTTGAAGGCTTTATTTCAGCTTGTTGCATTTTGCAGCTATTTATAGGCTTCATCAGGATACTCACAAACACAGCAAAAGATCATCATAACAGATAGCTCAATATGGCATGAGCCCGTCCTCCTTAGAGGTCAACATGGTGTCAGGTCCTCCTTCATGGAGGCATCATGGTAAGAGAGAAGGAGAAGGGATTGAGCACATGTCATCCACTCTCATTATACACACATTGTCTTTCCATCAACTTCCCATCAACTCATGCACTTAGCCAGCTGCACCGGGAATTTGGTGAACCTGGCTAAGTGTCAGCTGCATAAGATCTCTCTGACCAGTAGGTCATGAGTTTGAGGTCTGCCAGGGTCGAGGTGGGTGCTCGACCTTTAAGTGTAGCCTGCTGTTGACCTTTGCAGCCCAAACGACCGTTGCATCTGTCAAGTAGGAGATAAAGGTACCACATTAAGTGGGGAGGCAAATTTTGACTGATTTATGAGGCCATTAAAAAACTCCAGGAACGCTGAGGAATGCTGAAGGAACAACAAGGGACGCTGAGAGATGAGGAGTGCGTCGGCTCCCCCTGGTGGCCAGAGTTTGCCTCTGTTCATCTATATGTGTGTACGTGAAAACGGCAGGGATTGTCTGCTAAGTATGTGTACCTGTAATCCGCTCTGAGTCCTCTTCGGGGTGAGAAGAGTGGAATATAAATAAAGTGTATTATTATTATCATCATGCCCAGGGACAAAAGGAAATGTTGCAAAACTTGTCATTCCTGTCATATGGCCATGACTCCGCTTCTTTAACCAGTCCCATTTGTTCCACACCTCCACTTACTTAACCCTTCATTGGATTTCACTGAACACATGTTCAGAAGAATTTTTTTTTTCACATGCACAATGAAACACATGGAGATGCATACAATGCATTTCTAATTAACACGGTATTGTCTCAATTACACATTTTCACTGTAATGAATGCAATTGGATACCACTTTAACTGCCATAACTCATTGCTATGGGATCATGGAAGTACTGGTTCTATAAACTCTTCAGTCTCTTCTGCCAAGGAACTCTGGTGTCTCACCAACTATAAATCTCAGGACCACAGACCCTGGGAGTGACTGCCACTCCATTTCCAGTCATGATTCAAAGTGCTGATTAGAACCCTATACAGGTCAGATTCAGACTATCTGAAGAACTGTATATTCCCATGTGAGGATGTCCCAACTGCTTCAATCTTCTGCAAAGGTTCTTTCAGGATCTCATCAGTTGAGCAGGAAGAAAGCAGGGGAAAGTTACACCATCCCCTCCCATATTTCCCCATCTTCAGGGATGGCCAGCCATCTCATATGCTTACCATGTATTCCCATCTTTCCTCTGCTTTGTCCCATCTTTCTCTATCAGGAGTCGATTGACATCTGACTTCTGATAGAGGTCTTTGGCCTCTGTTTCCATGCACTTGGGAAATAGAATGCCATAGAGTCCCACTGGATGTGCCCTTATGTTATCTGATGGCCTCTTGAGATTCCTGTGTGTCTCCGTTTCCCAAATGTGTGGGGGGGGGGGCATGGTATGCAATCCTTAATCTCACACCAAGGAATCAATGAACAAAACTAATTGTGCTTTTAGAATACCAAAGGAGAACTGGTTCTTGTTGTGTGCCTTCAAGTAATTTCCGATTTATGGCAACCCTAAGTAGAACCTTTCATTCTTGTCTGAATTTGTTCAGAGGAAGTTTGCATTTTCTTTTCCCTGAGGATGAAATGGGGTGACTTGCCCAAGATCACCCAGTGAGTGTCTAAAGCCAAATGGAGATTCAGATCCTGGTCTCTTGCATCATAATACAATGCTCAGGCCACTCCACCACACCAGCTCTCAACAGAAGACTTAAAAACAATTCTGAACAGATGCCCCCCAAAAATGTGGATGAAAAGAAGAGCTTGAAAAAACTGTTACTGATCTGTTTCTCTTTTAATTGTGCTCCTTAATTAAAAATGTTCCCTTCAAAATTATTTTAAAAGCTATATGACATGCCCCATAAACACAAATAAACAGAAAATAATTTGCTTTTGACTAAACACTTTATGTTGTATTAGAAGCTAATTGGTTTTTTTAAATGTTTATGCAAGAAATGTTTTTAGGTATAGTGTTTGCAGACTAAACTAATAAAACAGCAGTTAGTAATTGAATAATGCATTATTAGGAACAGTATTTTTGTGCTCTCTAAAAGCTCATTAAATTATCTTCCAATGAAGATTACAGAACACACCAATCCCATGCTGCAAACAGTATTAAAACCCTAATGGTGCCCAATCAAATTCAGGAACAAGCTAAGAATAAACATCCACCTTCATACGTATTTGTGAACAAATGGATGAGTATACACATACTGTGGTGAATTGGTTGCTCTTGTATCTTTGACCAACCACAAACATTCCTCACTGGTGATATTAAATGGTGTATGAAAGGCTGGAAGTCAGCCTGAAGAAAACAGAAGTCCTCTACCAGCCCGCACCACAGGAAGAACACCACCATCCTCACGTCAGCATAGGCACATCTGTGCTTAAGTCCGTTCAGCAGTTCACCTACCTGGGAAGCATCATCTCTTCAGACGCCAAGATTGACAAAGAGATAGATCACAGATTATCAAAGGCATATAGTGCATTCGGAAGGCTTCACAAAAGAGTCTGGAGCAACAAGCACCTGAGACAAAGCACCAAAATCAGTGTGTACAGAGCTATCATACTATCCATTCTCCTCTATGGGTCTGAAACATGGGTCACCTATCGCCAACACCTACGACTCCTCGAGCGCTTTCATCAGCGCTGTCTTCGCACAATCCTAAATATACACTGGACCGACTATGTGACGAATGTTGCTGTCCTTGAGCAAGCAGGGATCACCAGCATTGAGGCCATGCTATTGAGAACACAGCTGCGCTGGGCAGGACACGTCTCTAGGATGGAGGACCACCGCCTCCCAAAGATACTACTCTACGGTGAACTCGCCACGGGTCAGCGCAAGAGAGGCGCCCAAAAGAGATATAAGGACTCCTGAAACAACATCTCAGGCTTGGCCAGATTGATCACCAACAATGGTCCACCCTGGCCTCACATCGGGAGGCATGGAGAAGCACTATCCACAATGCTGCGGCCTCTTTCGAGAAGACACGCCGAATGGGTCTCGAAGAGAAACGACAACGCAGAAAGAACCGCAACTTGGAAAAACATCACCCAAGGAGACTTTCTGCTGCGCTTTCTGCAACCGAACTTGCCTATCTCAGATTGGCCTTTTTAGTCATCAACGCGCTTGTAAAAAGCGTGGGATGAGTCCTTCCTGAATCTTCGTTCGCGAAGTAATGCCGAGAGAGAGAGAGAGAGATGATCAAAACATGGCATCCTTTGGAAAGCTCGTACAACAATTGCTTTGCCCCATCTACACTGCTATATAACACAGTTTGAAACCACATTATATGGTCAGTGTAGATTCATATAATAAAGTTCAACGCATTATATGAGATGACACTGGCCATATATGGCAGTGTAGATGGGCTCCTTTTATCTTTTACTGCAATTCTATAGCAACACAGTACTGGCACCTCTTGGCTGTTTTGTTCTGCTGGAAAACATAGATGCTTATAACATATGACCTGTCACTCACTCTTTAGTCTAGACTGCTGTTTCAGGACAGTAAGGGACAATATCTCATCCATTTTACAGTAAGATTCAATTTTAAATCTAGTTAACACCTCAATATAAACAAGGAAGGGTGCTGTCTTGTCCTTCTCAC
Source organism: Anolis apletophallus (assembly GCA_030556195.1). Taxonomy (NCBI): domain Eukaryota; kingdom Metazoa; phylum Chordata; class Lepidosauria; order Squamata; family Anolidae; genus Anolis; species Anolis apletophallus. The sequence continues at coordinate 47,905,974 of JARBWK010000003.1, read as the reverse complement.
AAAATATCACACACACACTATACACTGTAGAAAATAGCTAGCAAAACTACACAGGAAACTACGTGTTGTATGAAAATACACATTATATTATAGGTCAAATTGTAATAGACTCAGAACACTTATCTACTACATATCACTCTTAAATATATAGAATAACATCAAAGGCGCACAATAGCAAAGAAATATACATAAAAGCACTGCCTACAGTACAGTACCTCGGTGAAGGTCACATGGATGTCCAAAACAGTTGTGAAGGGAAAATGTCCAGGGAAGGGAAGCAAGTCCATAGGGTTTGAAGGTAAGTCAGTAAGGTAAGTAGTTTGTTCCCATTACATGATGGTGCCAATGCGCGTATAGATATACTTTCTCCTGTATCCCAACACGGAAGGGTTGCGCCAATGCGCAGTCCTGTAATAAGAGGTAGCGCCAATGCGCCTTAGGACAAACTGTAATCCATGCCGGGCACGTTGGCATAGACGGAAAAGGTGTTCCAATGGTGATTCCACAGGACGCCGGACACGCCGCAATGGTAGAGCTGCAGGATTGGAAGGGAATATTGAAATCCACAAAGTGGTGTCACCAGATTTGAACAGACAGATACAATGGTTAAACGTGAAAGATTCAACAAGGTTCCATATAACAAACGTTTTTGTATCTGTGGGGTGACAGAGGTAGAGGATATACTGTTTAGTTGTAATTTGTACAAGAAAGAGAGCAATCAATACCTCGGACCATTCATTACACAGAAGACTCAATGGGACCCCAAATCTCGACTCTCCGCCAGGACATCCCAGCCACATTTTGATACAGTAAGCGAACTTGAGACTCCGCCGCCTCTCAATGGGCCCACCTTCACCCGTTTCCAACTGCTGGACGCAGCAGCTGTTGATAAGTTACTTGCTGCAGCTAGACCAACTACTTGCTCCCTCGATCCGTGCCCCTCCTGGCTTGTTAGATCCTGCTGGAAGGAGCTACGAGACCCCCTGGGCAGGATTATCAACAGCTCCCTTGAGCAAGGAGTGTTCCCAGGGGGTTTGAAAGAGGCGATGGTAAGACCGCTGCTGAAGAAGCCGAATTTAGACCCTTCGGCTCCCTCCAACTACCGTCCGGTTTCCAACTTGCCGTTCCTGGGAAAGGTAGTTGAGAGGGCAGCAGCGGATCAGCTGCAGCGGTTCTTAGACGACACAGCTGGACTTGATCCCTTCCAGTCCAGCTTCCGTATTGGCCATGGGATGGAGACCGTGCTTGTCGCCATTACAGACCAACTTCACCGCCAGCTGGACCATGGCGGGTCAGCCCTGCTCGTGTTGTTAGATCTCACGGCAGTGTTTGATACAGTAGATCAGTGCTTCCCAACCTTTTTTGAGCCGCGGCACACTTTTTACATTTGCAAAATCCTGGGGCACACCACCAACTAAAATGATACGAAATGACACTCTAACCCAGTAATACATATAATTAATATGTTTTTAAAATGTATTTATGCACTCAGTGTGAAACCTGGGCCTGTTTCGATGAACTCAACATAGATATCCTGGCAGGAATGGCAGAAAGACACAAACTTCCCACACAGAACTCCCATAACAAACCATGGTGGGCATTGACCTTGAGTTTTGGAGTTGTAGTTTACCTATATCCAGAGAGCACTGTGGACTCAAACAATGTTGGATCAGGACCAAACTTGGCATGAATACTCAATATGCCCAAATGTGAACACAGATGGAGTTCAGGGGAAATAGACCTTGACATTTGTGAGTTGTAGTTGCTGGGATTTATAGTTCCCCTACAATCAAAGAGCATTCTGAACCCCACCAATGATAGAACTGGGCCAAACTGCCCACACAGAACACCCAGGAGGCAAGATGAGGTCTTGGGGAAAGGGAGGCGGGCCTTCCCAATGCATGGAGAGGGAGAGACCAAGTAGACAATGGGTGGGGAGGGGGGTGTTTGTAATTTTGTGCCTTAATCGAGGTAGGTTTCTTAAGGTTTTTATACTTCAACACAGTAGACTCCCCCCCCCCCCTGAGGTTCCCACGGCACACCTGATTATCGCTCACGGCACACTAGTGTGCCCCGGCACACTGGTTGAGAAACACTGTAGTAGATCACGCATTATTGGCCCACCGTTTAGCCGTGACCGGAGTTTGGGGGACCGCCCTTAAATGGGTGGCCTCCTTCCTCCAAGACCGGGGACAACGTGTGGAGAGGGGGGAGGAGGTCTCTGGGAGACTCCCATTAAGTTGTGGGGTCCCCCAGGGAGCCATCCTTTCCCCTTTATTATTCAACATCTATATGCGTCCGCTGGCCCAGCTGGTTCGCGACTTTGGTCTGGAGTGTTATCAGTACGCTGATGACACCCAGCTGGTGCTGAGAATGGATGGCAAGCCGGACACCGTATCAGATTGTTTCCATCAATGCCTTGAAGCCGTGACTGGATGGCTGCGTTCCAGCCGGCTGAAGGTGAATCCATCGAAGACGGATATCCTGTGGCCTGGTCGCCCTGGGCTGGATGAGTGCCGGTTGCCTGCTCTGGATAGTGCACAATTATGCCCGTCATCTTTGGTTAAAAGCCTAGGAGTCCAGTTGGACCCTTTGCTGTCCATGGAGGCCCAGGTCTCCATGGTCAGAAAACTTTCATTTTTCCATCTGCGACAGGCCAGGCGACTGGCCCCCTACCTGTCCAGGGAGGACCTGGCCACAGTGATCCAAGCGATGGTCATCTCAGGCTAGACTACTGTAACACCCTCTACAGGGGCCTGCCCTTGTTAACAATCCGGAAACTCAAGCTAGTGCAAAATGCCGCGGCTCGATTACTGGTGGGAGCACCGGTGAGAGACCATGTCACTCCTATTCTGCGTCACTTGCACTGGCTTCCAATCGAGTACCCAATTGTCTTCAAGGTGTTGGTTTTGACCTTCAAGGCCCTGCATGGTCTAGGGCCAGCGTACCTGAGGGACCGCCTCACCCCATTTATTCCCCCGAGATGACTACGCTCGGAAGAGCGAAACCTCTTAATGGTACCACCAATTCGCTCCTGCCATCTTTCTACGACAAGGCAGCATGCCTTTTCAGCTGCAGCACCGGCATTATGGAACGCACTGCTGGATGATGTCCGGGCTATTACAGAGCTTATCCCTTTTCGGAGGGCCTGTAAAACCACACTAATTAGGCTCGCTTTCAACTGAAGCCATAAGACGCTGAAACCCGCCTACTGCCCTCTGTCTTTATTGTACCGATGAACTGTTTTACTCTACTGCTTTTATGTATTTTAATGTTTTATTAATGGCTATGTTGTTGTATTTGTTGTGCTACATTGTTTTAACTTGCTGTATCTACACCGCCCTGAGCCGGCAGGAAGGAGCGGTATAGAAGATCGATGAAATAAATAAATAAATATTATAACTACATTCTTAATGGCTGGCCAGAATGCTAAGATAACACACCAAATGGCCCTTTTTCTACATAAAGCAATGCAACTGAGAACTGCGTATTTGGAGACGATTGGGGTAAACTGTAGGGGTGACGCAGATATCTGAACGGGATTGAGATTGTGCAATAGCTGGTCTATTTTAAACTTTGTTTTAACCTTCATTTTAAAACTTTTGTGGTGTGTAATTTTACCTTGGCATTTTAATGCTGATATTTTTATCTATTTTTTTAAAACGTAATCAAGTTTTAATTGTGTTAACTGCTTGCTTATTTTAACTTATGTTGTACTGTATGTGTATGTCAAACTTTTTGATACGGCCAGTGGGCTAATCAATAAAGACTTCCTTCCACAAAGTGGTGTCTCTCTTCCCAGTCCAATGCCTCCTCCCTCCTTGGAGTCACAGGATTAGAAAGGAAAGTCTCTCTTCCCAGATCAATGGCTCCTCACTCCTCATTAGTAGTAAAATTAGAAGGGAAAGGCTAAATCTCAAATGCGGTGTTTCTCTTCCCAGCTCAATACCTCCTGTCTACTTGGGAGTCATAAGAATGGAAGGGAAAGTTTTATATTCCCAAAGCTTTTTTCCCCAAGTTTATTTTAATTGAGCAGGCAGGAACTGAACTTGCTCTTGTAAACTGAAAATGGATGATTTGGAGATAAAATGTCACAAAGAACAATGTTTGATGGGATCTATACTATTTGCTTTCTAATGCAACAGGGCATATCACGGATATATGATGCCCCCTCCCCCAAGTGGGATAACATCCTTAGTCTGTTTTAGGATAACCTAAATAAACATCATTGTTTACACATACACACACACACACTTTATTGCAGTACCATCTCTAACCTTTTTGAATAGCTGGGCAGAAAAACACTAGCAGTAACAACGACCATGGACCACTACCCCCCCCCCCCTGACAATGGTGGTACTTCCCCTCTCTTTGGAGTAACCATGGATTATCCATGGGTCATATTTTTTTAAAGCATACTTTTGGCCCCAAAACCTGCCCTCAACTTATGCAATAGACAAGTATAGATAGTAAGTTTAAATAAAATATAGCTCTAATAATAGAGAAAACAAAAGTTTTTAAAAGCATTAAAATACAATTAAAACCGTTCAAAACAGTCAAATATGCACACAGAAGAAACTGATGGTACTGGTAGTGATTTGAAAGAGAGTGCATTCTACAGTTTGGGAACAGATCAGGAGAAAGGAGAAAGATCAAAGCAGAACTTGCCAGGTAAGATGCGTCTTTAAGAGAGTTTCCATTTGTTGGCCTTAATGATTGGGCAGGGTTCATAAGAAGACATGCCCCAAGGGTTGTAGGGTATACATTTGCAGGGGAATGTACCTCGAGATCTCGTGGGGACACCAATGTGTCCCGCTAGTCTCCAACTACTACTCGCCCTGTTCTATGCCATTTGGGGCTATATAAACAAAAAGCGGTTTGTTTTTTTTACTGAGCCCCCAAAACAATTGTCTTTGGTTCAATATTGAGTCATTAAGAAGATACCATTCTGAGTGGTCCAGCAGAAGTAGAACTGTATATTTATTTATTTATTTATTTCCACCATTTCTATCCCGCTTCTTCTCAACCCCCGAGGGGGGACTCAGAGCGGCCTAACAACGGCAACAATTTGATGCCAACACAGCATACATATAATAAAAACCCAAAAACAGTTAAAATTAAATACATTAAATTACAGCTGGCATTAAAATTCCTTAAAATACAATTAACATTAAAATACATCATATATATTCACATCAGTTAAAACAGTATTCCGTCCATAATTGAAGCATTGGGTCTTGTCCAGCAGTTGGATTGCCATTTCAATCCAATCTAAAGTGCCGTATCGTGCTAATGTGCAAACGCTTGGTCCCATAACCAGGATTTCACTTTTTTCTGAATGCCAGGGGGGATGGGGTTGATCGTATATCCATAGGGAGTGCATTCCACAGATGGGGAGCCACCACCGAGAAGGCTCTGTCTCTCATCCCCACCAACTGCGTTTGAGAAGTAGGCGGGAACGAGAGTAGGGCCTCCCCGGATGATCTTAAATTATGAGGTGGGACGTAGCAGCTGATGTGTTCAGACAAGTAAGCTGGGCCAGAACCGTATAGAGCTTTAAAGGTCAAAACCAGCACTTTGAATTGAGCTCAGAATTGGACAGGCAGTCAGTGGAGCTGGCACAACAAGAGGGTGGCATGCTCCTTATATGTAGCTCCCGTTAGTAATCTGGCTGCCGCCCGTTGGACTAATTGCAGTTTCCGAACTGTCTTCAAAGGCAGCCCCACGTGTATATTTTGCATGTATTGCATTATGAATGCTGAATTTAGAATGGTTTGAAATAAATTGTCTTGCTTTATTCCTCATGTTACTGGGATTTCCTGTGTATCAAAATCCTGTAATGATGAGGCCTGCAACATATCTCAGTGCACATTAATTAAATGGCTCCAGCAGCAATATAACAACAATGTATTAACAAATGATTAAAAACCAGTGCTAAAAACATCATCAGTAAGGAGGAAAATATGCATGATGCTTTTGATTAGTTGAAGACATGTCTTCTGCTGCCTGAAATGCCTCAGATAATAATTATACATTAGTCTGGATTGCAGCAACTGGCAAAACAATAGAACAAAGAAAAATTAAAGGGGATACGCTGGAAAGCTTAGCCAAAGGTATGCTGTAGGCTCCAAAATAATGTCCATCAACATGGTATTTAGATGGACTTCTTAATTCATCAAGGCAATGCTTTCTACTCTACTCCCTAATTTCTGAAATGAGCTATACTGTAAGAAGTACAGTCTAATATTTTGCATAGATAAGGAAAAGAGGTAGTTACCATGACAACAATCTTCATGAAGATGCTCTCAAATTATTCATGCAACTACCCTACATACACGCGCGCACACATATCTCAGATCCTCTGTCAGATACGTGGAAATGAAAAGGAGGCAAAGGACATTTGAAAAAGCAACTTGTGATGCAGAGATTTAAAAGGCCATGTTTCCTGGAATCCTCTTTGATATCTACAGCTATTAAAATACAGTGGCCTTGCCTTCTGTAGCATTTTAGTACCAGCTTAAACTCTGAGTAGACTGCATCTGATTTTGGGGCAAACATTTGATATTGTATAATGGCAGTGCAGTGAATTCGGAGTTATCCAAACGTCAAGGGATTGTCCAAAATGCTGAACTTATTTGGACATAGGCTTCAGCACCTGGGATTACTTTCTAAAACGGAGGTTCTCAAACTTTTTCATCCTTAGAGACCTTTTTGAAGCAAAGGTTTCTCATGGAGCCCCAATAAATGTTTATATATTATATTATATACTAGCTTGGTATTTAAAGAAATTATTTTTTTAATTTTACAAAATGTATAAGGTTGTTGGTGAACTACAACTTAAATCATGACAGGTCAACCCCTTGAAACTCTATCAGTACTTAAAGTTTGTCATGCAGAGAAAGTTTGCTCTAGAACAGACCTGAGCAATTGCTGGCCCTCCAGGTGTTTTGGACTTCAACTCCCAGAAATCCTAGCCAGTTTACCAGCTGTTAGGATTTCTGGGATTTGAAGTCCAAAACACCTGGAGGGCCAGCAATTGCCCAGGTCTGCTCTAGAAGCATCTTCGGTGAGGTTCATGTGCACTCTGGATGAAGGGTAAACTATGTGAGTCAGTCCCCACAAACCCCTACAATAGGTTCAGTTGGCCATGGGCATTTTGTGTGCCAAGTTTGGTCCATATCCATCATCGGTGGTAGTCACAGTGTCTCACTATGTAAGTGAACTACAACTCCCAGAAAAAAGGTCAGCCCCTCCAGGATGTTCAGTTGGTTATGGGAGTTCTGTGTGCCAAGTTGATTCAAGTCCATCATTGGTGGGAGTCACAGTTTCTCTGGTTGTAGGTGAACTACAACTCCCAAAAATCAAGATCAATCTCTCCCAAACCCCTCCAATAATTAAATTACAGCATATCAGGTACTGTGCCAAGTTTGGTCCAGATCCATCATTGTTTGGGTTCACAGTGATTTCTGGGTGTAGGTGAACTACAACTCCTATAAATCCACCCAAAGACTGCCAGTATTTTTTGTTGATCATGGGGGTTCTGTGTGCCATGTTAGTTGCAGGTCCATCATTGATGAAGTTCAGAGTACTCTTAGACTGAAGGTGACAAGTCCTAAGTACCGACAACTCCTAAGAAACAAGATGAATTCCTCCCAAACCTCTCCAGTATTTTTGGTGTGTAACGACTCTTCAATGCACGGTAGGGATCACTCGTAGACGTCGTTTTGGTCCAACACGATTTTATTGAAGGTACGGCACCCGTGAAGCTAAAGCGCCGCCCACCACCCAAACACACCTTATATACCCCAGTGCCCCTCCCCTACCCATTGCAATGTCCAAGCAATGTGTCATCATGTTCCGATGAATCAGCAATCCCAGTAGTCCATAGGGGCATGACCCCGGGGTCACAGGAGCGACGTCATGAGTCCAAATGTCCAATGTCCAAACCCGGAGGAGTTACCTCACTTCCTCCCAGGCACCTGGAAGTTACTCCACTCCCAGGCTGACTCAGCAGTCCCATGCACACATGGCCAAGGTCACTCCAGGAACTGGGCCAAAGGTCGATGCTGCCTCATGACAGATTGGGAACCTGACCTTCCCCAAAGCTCAGGTTCCCCAATCCTGACATAATGGTCTCTTCCACCTCGTCCTCCCCCTGAGGAAAACAAAACATCATTCAATTCTGTGGAGGAAATGGGCTTACATACTTCTTCAAAAAACTGCAATGGAAAGTCGGATGTACTTTCCCTAAACTCTTGGGCAACAGGAGGGTATATGACACCTTATTAACCACTTTCTCAACCTTAAAAGGCCCTATAAATTTTGGACTTAACTTCTTTGATTTGTACCCTAGTCTCAAGTTCTCCGTGGACAGCCATACCAAATCCCCCTCTGCATATTCTTCCCCCTCCTGCCGCTTGTGATCTCCGAACAGTTTATATGAGCGTTGCGCTTTCTTCAAAGCCTCCGTCACCTCCTTCCAAACCTCCTGGGCTCGCACTTTCCACTCCCCTTTGCCTCCTTCCCCTTCTATCTCCAACAGCTGCGGCAAAGGGGCCACTTCCTGCCCATAAACAATCTCAAAGGGCGATCGTCCAGTAGAAGAGTGGATAGAACTATTGTATGCCACCTCAGCATAAGGAAGGAGATCTGACCAATTATTCTGCTCCTGATTACTGAAAACTCTTAAATAAGTCCCCAACGACTTCTGCACTCTCTCCGCAGCACCATTACAACAAGGATGATAAGCAGATGTCAGTTTCCTCTGTGCCCCCAATCCTTCCAAAAACTTGCTCCAAAACTGAGCAGTAAACTGGACACCCCTATCACTCAACACCTGCTCCGGACAACCATGCAACCTATACACATGCTGCACATACAATTCTGCCAATCGTTCTGCAGACGGCAGCCCCTTCAACGGTATAAAATGAGCCTGCTTAGAGAACATATCTAGAACCGTCCAAATATACCGATAACCCCTACTCGACGGCAATTCTCCTACAAAATCGGTACTAACATGCGTCCATGGCCTTGTTGGATCAGCAACCACTTGTATCAACCCCTGCGGCCGGGCAGAGGGAACCTTATTCTTAGCACACACTTCACAACTTGCCACATGATGCCTAATTTCTACTTTCATACCTGGCCACCAGTACCTCTTCTTGATAGCCAATACAGTCTTAGTAATCCCCCAATGTCCAGCCGTCTTATGATCATGATGCATTTCCAACACCTTCTTCCTCAGCACCTGAGGTACATACACTTTACCTCCTATCATCCACAACCCTTTCAACTTCACACATTCTTTCTCATGTTCCCTCAACCACAAGTCTTCTGCACAACCTCTTTGCAACTCTAAACTCCATTCATCCACTATCTTCTCTTCCTTCTTATCCTCTAACTTCTTCTGAGATCGGGTTTGCACTGCACACCCCCACTGTTCCTTGGAAAAACCTATCCCTCCTTGTGCAGCCCATTCTCTCCTACACTAGGATATCTAGACAAGGCATCAGCCACCACATTTTCTTTTCCCTTGATATGCTGCAACTTAAAATTGAACCTATTGAAAAATTGCGACCACCTCACTAACTTTGGAGACAATTTCTGAGGGTTTCTTAAATAACCCAAATTTTGATGGTCCGTCATAACTACAAATGGGAACGCTGCCCCTTCCAAAAACTGACGCCATGTCACTAACGCATTCTTAACTGCAAATGCCTCCTTCTCCCACACAGGCCATTTACGTTCATGCTCACCAAATTTTTTTAGAAAAGTAAGCACAAGGTCGCAATTTCCCTGATCATCCTCCTGTAACAAAGCACCCCCATAAGCCCAAGCGGAGGCGTCACATTGAACCACAAAAGGTCGATTCACATCTGGATGCAGCAATAAAGGGCCCTCAGTGAAAGCCTTCTTCAACTTAACAAATGCTTCCTGACAATCCTGAGTCCAGTCAATCACCGCACCTGGCGATCTGACTTTCCTGGACTCCCCTTTACCCTTGGTTTTCAACAGCTCAGTGAGCGGGAGGGCTATCACTGCAAATCCTGGGATAAAAGTCCGGTAAAAATTTGCTAACCCTAGAAAGGCTTGCAACTGCCGGCGTGTGCGCGGAGCCTCCCAGCTCAACACGTCCTCCACCTTCGCCGGGTCCATAGCCACCCCACTCTCGCCAATCCGGTACCCTAAAAAATCAATCCAATTTTTACTAAATTCACATTTACTCAACTTTGCAAATAAACTCGCTTGCCTCAACCGCTCCAACACCTCACGCACTAACTTCACATGCTCTTCTTTCGTACTGGTCGCTACCACAATGTCATCTAAATAAACGAACACCCCCTTATACAAAAGGGGGTGTAACACCTCGTTGATTAACTGCATAAACAGACCTGGAGACCCTGCTAAACCGAATGGCATTACGAGCCATTCGAATAATCCGAGAGGGCACGAGAACGCTGTCTTCCATTGGTCACTTTCTTTCACACGAATCATATGGAATGCGTCAATCAAATCTAGTTTTGTGAAAAACTTACAACCTCCCAACAGTCCCAACAGATCCTTAATCAACGGTAAGGGGTAGCAGTTTGTTGTACTAACGGCATTCAACCCCCGATAGTCAATGCACAATCTCAGTCTCCCATCTTTCTTTTCCCTGAACAACACTGGTGCAGCCAAAGGGGATTCCGATCGTCTGATAAACCCTTTCTTCAAATAATCATCTATTTGCTCTCTTAATGCGACTTTTTCTTTGACTGTCATTGCGTAGATTTTTGGCTTGGGTAAAACTGCCCCTCTTTCACCTCTATACTGCATTGTACGTTCCTAACAGGTGGAAGCTTTTGGGCTAACTTAGGGTTAAACACGTCAGCGTAATCCCAATATTCTTGGGGCACTCCTTTCACTTCTTTACTAACACCCTTCTCAACATTAGGGGCACATTGAACCGTCCCAGCCTTCCAGTCGATCTTGGGGTTCACCTTTTCTAACCAGGGCATACCCAACACCACCTCATGCCCTTTTATGGGAGCCATAACAAAATCAATCCCTCCTTCCCACGGCCCCACTCGCCCGGTTAACCCCTTCGTCCCCACAGAGAAAGGACCCCCTTCAATCATTGTCCCATCTAACTGTTTAAAGGTGACTGGAGTTTCTAACGGTTTTGTGTCACCCCCCAACTCTTCTACTAATTGTGGAGACATGATATTTTCTGAACATCCACAATCTACTAAAGCTTCCTTTTTACAACAAGATCACCCTTAACCAATCCCAAAATACATTGAATATTACTTCTCACCCCCTCTTTTGGGTTTTCAACATTGTCCACCACTGCAGCCTTAGCGGCAGCCACTCTCACTGCCGGCTTCTGGGGGCATTGATAAGCATAATGTCCGGACTGGTTACAAGCATAACAGCGGACTCGGCTCAATGTGGGTTTCTTGCTGCCACTGGAACGGCTGTCGCTGACCCGCTTAACTTCCACACCTTTGGGTCTGCTCTCACTCCATGCACGACCCATGCCTCGCGACCTCATCGGTTGGGCTCGCCGCCTCTGCACCTGGGCCAAGATCCCTTCGACGTTGCCAGCTAGTTGAATCCATCTGTCGATGTCTCCCGGGTCATCTCGGTGAAGACACCACTCCAGGATCTCCTTGCGTAACCCATCTTTAAACAGCTCTAGCAAGGTAGCTTGTGACCACTCAGCTACTTTTCCGGCGAGACCCATAAATTCTTCAGCATATTCAGTTACTGACTTGGCACCTTGGGTCAAGCACCTTAACGCCTCCTTCGCTTTGATCCTTTCCAAAGGATCTCGAAATCTGTTCTTGATGGCATGCAGGAACCTCCTCACCGACCCCAGGCAGGGATCTCGTCGATCGTGGCACTGTACATACCACTCGGCAGCTCGACCCTTAAACACAGCACCAATAGCTCTAACCTGGCTGCTTTCGCTGGGATACAAATGTCCATAATCTTCCATATGGTCTTGTACTGCTGCAATAAAGAAGGCAACTTTAGATGCCTCTCCCTCAAATTCCACACGCAATGGCTCCTTTTTCATTCGGCCTCCAAATTCTTGAGAAGCCATTCTCGGCCCCGGCAAACTTCCAGGCCTTGTAATACCTCTTCCCATCCCGGCTGATGGGACCCTCGGACCTCTCCTTGGACTTCTCGGACAGTCCTCTCCCATCATCCTCACTCTCGACGGAGATCTAGGATGTGCCGGGATAGGATTCTCTCGCTCTCGGCTTTGGCTCCTCACCCCCGAAGGAGATTTAAGATGCTCACCGGATGCTCCATCCATCCAGGTATAATAGGTAAAATCTCCACCTCCCGGGGCTTGCCAGATCGATTCTCTCTGGTCCTTCTCATCCATCCTCTGGGACATCCGGCTTACCATCTGCACTACTGCCTCCAATTTGCAGTTCAACACATCAATCTCCGATGGTGACTCCGGCTCTGGGGTCTCACTACCCCCTCCTGTTGCCAGGTTCAACAGCCCACTCCGAGACCGCTTCACACGATCTTCCTGGATCCCTTCCAGGCGAGCGCCCCTGCACTCCTCCGCCTGGTCTTCCAAGCGAGCCTCTCGGTGCTCCACTTGCCAAGCCTCACTCCTCTTCTTCGCTCGGCAAGCAACCATCTCCTCCACCCGAGCTTGCCACAGTTCCTCTCCTTCACGGAGTCTCCTCTCCCGGGCCGCCAACTCTCGGGATACATCTGGACTTCCTACTCGGTCAAGAGTGGTCCACTCCCACTCCTGAGTTCTCCGGATTTCTTCATTATCATCTAAAATCCAGCTGTCCAGATACTTCTCCTCGTTCCACGCCAACCTCGCCATCGCTGGGATAGTTGGTCAGGGGCTTTAGCTTCTGTAACGACTCTTCAATGCACGGTAGGGATCACTCGTAGACGTTGTTTTGGTCCAACACGATTTTATTGAAGGTACGGCACCCGTGAAGCTAAAGCGCCGGCCCACCACCCAAACACACCTTATATACCCCAGTGCCCCTCCCCTACCCATTGCAATGTCCAAGCAATGTGTCATCATGTTCCGATGAATCAGCAATCCCAGTAGTCCATAGGGGCATGACCCCGGGGTCACAGGAGCGACGTCATGAGTCCAAATGTCCAATGTCCAAACCCGGAGGAGTTACCTCACTTCCTCCCAGGCACCTGGAAGTTACTCCACTCCCAGGCTGACTCAGCAGTCCCATGCACACATGGCCAAGGTCACTCCAGGAACTGGGCCAAAGGTCGATGCTGCCTCATGACAGATTGGGAACCTGACCTTCCCCAAAGCTCAGGTTCCCCAATCCTGACAGCCAATGGTGTCTCCTGAGTAGTGGGAGCTATACCTGTTTGAGGAGGTAGGATATTGTCTTTGTAAGTGAACATTCCTGCCACATACACACATACATATTTTCACTTTTATCATGTGTATATATTATATTATATACAATGTGTGTGTGTGTATATATATATACAGTATATATATATATATATATATATATATATACAGACAGAAAGACAGACAGACAGACAGACAGACAGTATATATATCTCAGGTATGGACCAGGCCAGTGGCAGATAGATGGAGAATGTCAGTGTGAACTAATTCACACAGTGCAAAAAAATTACAATATTTAAAATTATGAACAATTTTAACCAACATAAACTTAAGAGAGTTTCAATGGAAGACCCCGGGGCCAGGGGCCATCCAGTCCGAACCCCTTCTGCCATGCAGGAAAAACACAATCAAACACATACAACAGATTATTAATATTATTATTATTTCCATCATTTATACCTCGCTTCTTCTCAACCCCCGAGGGGGGGACTCAGTGCGGCCTAACAATGGCAACGATTCGATGCCACACAATATACATGTAATAAAAACAACAGTCATGTAGCAACCCCGTTCTCTTTCGTGCCCGGGGGTCCTGATTGCATTAGGGCCAATTGCAGCTGAGGTGGACATGGAGGAAGGGGATGATGAGGTAGCTGGGCCTTCTTCTCCCACTGAGAGCTTGGCATGGGATGATGGCTGGCCCGATGGGTATGAAAGCTGGGAAAGTCAGGCTGACACTGAAAGTGCTGATTCCGATAATCAGTATGAGAAACCAGGTGGTTTCAGGTCGCAGGAAAGGGTTAGGGAGATAGCGGAGGATGAGCCCATGGAAACTGAAAGGGAGTCTGGCTCTCATGAAGATAGCGACCCAGGTGCTGGGAGGCAAGGACGGAGCTTTGATAGGAGACGGAGCATTGAGTCCAGCAGGAGGGAATGGCACCGAAGCCTAGAGCGCCAGAGTAGCGCTAGGTCCCGTAGTACAGATTGGCACCGCAGCCTAGGGCGTTGGGGGTCTCACCAAGGGAATTAAGTATAGGATCCGTGGGAACGGATCCTCAGTTGCTCGGCCACTTCTGATTTGAAGGGAGTGAAGCGGTGAAGATCCACGGAGCCAGGATTCAGGCTCGTGCCTTGCCAAGAAGTTTCTTGGGCCTTGTTTCCCTGAACTTTGCCTTGTTTGAATTGCCACGGACCAAGTTTGCCTTGATCCGCATTACTTTTTGGAGCTTTTGCCAAGTTTTGCCTTTGGATTTATCTACGAACTCTTTACCATTTTTTGATTGAACTTTTTGATACTTTTAAGGACAATTACTCTTTTCACCTGTTTTATTATTCAATAAATAGTTACCTGATTACCGTCTCTGTGTGTGTGATTAAGGGGCTGGGCCGAGACCCTGCATTGTGACAGTTGGCCGAGGAACTCCACAAACCCCTTTTCACACCATGGGACGCGGAAGGCGCCGGCGGAGGTGAGTCGGCGAGATGGCTC
>JARBWK010000003.1:47879621-47891034 GCA_030556195.1 Anolis apletophallus | reverse complement strand
GTATAGCAACCCAACACAGGCAGGATGGGAAAACAACTTGTTCCATCAACTGATTACAAATTTGGCCCAAGAAATAAATGTTACAGACTGTTGGATATGCTCACATGGACCCTCTCACCATGCACAGGGGTGGCCCATAATTCCTACGGCAACTCTCACTCTACAAGGCCTGAATAGAACAAAGGGATCTAACAATTACGGGGAAGGAATAAGGATAGGGCACAGTACTTAATAACCCACCGGGAGGGGGATTGCGCGCCCCTTGTGCTTCAAAGGGCTAACCAGAGTGAGCTGTATGATATCACCGACGACCGCCCCTGCGAAGATTAAGTTTAGGGCATTATCCCAACTGTAATCAGACCCTTAGATTAAGGGAACAAAACCAGTCCTCATGCATCATGGTGGGGAGGAATGGATCAATACGTCTCAGGAGGACTCACGCTAGGAACACAGTGTTGGTGGGTGCTGTATGGTAATAAGAAGGGAACATGGTAATACAACTGGTCCAAGACCAAGCAGCTCTACATGTAGGAGCACACATAGGTGGGTTACCCGAGGGCTGCTTTGGGTGTGTGGGAAATGGGCCGGAAGATTGTTACCCCCAGCGTGGCATGGGACGTGCACCATAGGTACAGTAGGGATGGGGGACTGATAGCCTATCCCAGAAGCACCAAAGTGACTAATCTCCACAATCATGTCCACAGGCATAGAAGGTCGGTGGACCAGATAACCACCTATGGCTATGACCCAGATAATACGTACCTGTCTGAAGGGGAAAGATTTGCAGGGATTTTGTTGCCAGGACTTGGGGTGGCAAACAATGTAAAACAAATTCGCATTTTGTCCTATGAATTAGAAAAATTGGCAAATGAAACAGTGCTGGGTTTAAGGGCACTACAGGTAGAAACTGAATCATTAGCACGAACAATGTTACAACATCAGTTAGCCCTGGATTATTTGTTAACTAAGGAGGGGGCTTTGTGTGTGGTTAAATACAACGTGTTGTCACTACATCAACAAGAGTGGAGATATAGAGTTACATATTGAAAAGATACAAGTAGCCAAAGAAGTACAGGCCACCTATCACACCGGGAGTGACTGGTGGGACTGGCTCACCGGCTGGTTACCAAATTTTGGGTGGCTGAAATCAGTATTTGTAATTGGCTTGTTGGTACTGTGCCTTGTAGGAATAATGTTTTGCTGTTTTCCACTGATGATGAGATGTTGCCAAATTGGAGGTGGTGAATACATAAACCTAATCAAGAAGCCAGATTGGAGAAAGCCATAATTTCGCATTTTTGCTTTTGTAAATATTGCTTTGCTACATATTTTCAAGAAAAGGAGTTGGGAATGAGAGAGAATGAATTCAGGACAGGCCCAGGCATGCCCGAGTCAGCTAAACCAAGCCTATGTGTTGAGAGGAAGCCACACCGCCTCCTCCCACACACGAGTCTTGGGGAAATTTCCCCTCATTGGGCATTGATGCCATTCATTAGACTGCTATTTGTATGTTTGTGAATCCAACCCACCCGAATTGATATCCCACCATCCCCTTCCGTGTCTTGGCTCCCGGGATTCCCACCTGAGGGCCGCTTTTGACACGCCTGGTCTACCTTGCCAGAGGGGAAGAGAGTTTTGGGGTTTCCTTGTGTGAAGACGCCACGGAGCGCCTGGGATTTCCCATTGGGGATTTCCCCCTTGACGTCACCGCACCCTCCCAGGCCTCCCCACGCCCCTGACGTGCTGACGTCAACATATCACCCACCACGTCGATGACGCCCAGAGCGGGCGCCCACACACGTCATCAGGAAGCGCTGCCCGCCTTGCCGGACCGGCATACGCCGAACCCGAGCAGCTCACGCCTGCCTTTCCACCACACTGGGAACGGAGCTCAGCACTACTAATATCTACCTGCAAGTACATTGGGGGGCGGTTTGGATGCGTCTTGCTTTCCAATGCATTGTATCTGTACCATCCATGTTACTTTGTGATTTGAACTTATTGATGCACTAATAGATATATTATTTTCTTATCTGTGGGGGTTGTGTTATTCCCTACATGCACTAGCATATATAGTCTAAAACCATCTGGTATATACACACTGTTGTTTTGTGCCTACTGTGACCAGCCTGCTCGTTTCCTTTGGAACCACTGCAACACAGTGCTTCTAATTCCCAGCCTTCCAGGCATTCCAGAAGGATACCATGGTCAATGGGATCGAAAACTGCTGAGAGGTCTAGAAGCACCAACACGGGAACACACACTCCCCGTATAGGAGTTGAGACTGAGATCATCCACTAAGGTGACCATAGCAGTCTCAACTCCGTATCCTGCCCAGTAAGGTAAGCTATGATAGATTGCCACCTGGGATAAAAAAAATCACATGTTTTAATTGCAGAGGAATAAATGTTGCATGTGTGTGTGAGAGAAAGCGAGAGCAAGACCTACTGAACAAAAGCCTGGATAGCTCTAGTTGTACAGTCCACAGCAAGTCACAAGAGTTTCATTCAGAAAAGGTATTAATATTAAATAATGCTGACTTCCTGTCCTTCTAAAGAAGCTGTATTTTATCTTTTACTATATAATCCTGCAGTGATCAACAAATATTTGAGAACAAGCAGTCTTTGAGCGGAGACCTACAAAACAACAAGTGAATGCTAATGCATAAGTGCAGAATCTTATTTTATATTCAGAACGGAAGAAGTGACAGGCAGGGGAAGGATGACACTGAAGTTGAAATGCATCAAAGCATTACGCATTTCATCAAATTTATAACTCAAACCAGATAATTACAATCTCCAGTGATTTCCCTAGCAACAATGTTCTGTGAAAATGTAGAGTCTGATATTAATATAATCCACACCAATAAAAATAGATAGAAAGCTTAAAGCTCAGCTATTTTTATATTAGGCTGCATCCTCAGCGGAGTTTCTTTGGAGTCCACTTTGCTGTAATGTCTAAAGAAGGTGCTCTTTTCATCTATGAATTTATCAGAGAAGTGGCTTTCCTAAATTCCTGCTGTGATGTTTACAAATGAAATGTATCCTTTATTGGCAGCATTAAAGGCTAATATAAACCCTAATACAGTTTGAAAGCTGTCTTATTCCAGGAAAAAATATTGTCCATCTAGTTCAATATTATCTGATTACCAATTCTTCCCTAATTAGCACAAACACTGGGAAATTGCTGTGAGCAAGACTAGTACAACAAACCAAGGCAACAAGTTCTAAGACATTAATTAACTAAACAATGCTATTCAAAATCCTCTATGGTCAACATATCAAAGCACTATGCCAATATTGAATGAATGGTCATCTTTGTTTAAGTATATAATATTTATAAAGCGTTGTGCAATTATAACAACATATATTCCATAGACAACAGTACACAGAATGAATACCTATAGACCACTAGGAAGTAATGTGGCAATGTTAAATGATAGAATCAAGGGTTTCGAAAGAGGAAACATTTACCATGCTACAGCAGAGGAATACTCTTATCCAGATGAGAATGGAAAACTCCAACTGATAAAGTTCCAATTCAATCAAACAGAAATTCAAAACGTCCGTGTAGTACTCCACTCAAAATGTATATAGTTTCTGTACCTTGGTCTAGGGGTGGTAGAGAATTGTAATGAGCAAGTTGCTCAGTTCAATGGAAGAGACGGCAATAATCCGGATTAAATGGAAATGTGAACAATAGCATCACTGTTGAGAAAGTGTCCCAGCGATGCAAAGTGTTCCCAAATGGGAAGAGCATCTCACAGTTTATAAACTCAACAGGAACCGCCCTGAGTATGAATGAAGGTCACAGCAATAATCCGGATTAAATAGAAATTCTAGCGTGACTGTTGAAGAAAATCAGCAATGCAATGGTGAAAACCCCGCAGGGTTGGTGTTTCTCAGCCAATCAACTCAACAGAGACCATCCAAGGAGTCAAAATACAAAGTTCAGATGCACAGGACACCCAGAGGCTTTTATTCCAGGAATCTCTGATATGGTCACCAGCACAGCCCTCAGGGTTAAATGAGGTTATAAGCATTAACACTTTTTTGAAGTGAAACACCTGATTAGAGTAACTTGGAGACTATATTTTGCATTCACCATCAATCCTTACTCCACATTCCCTTGAGTGTCATGGGACTATGTCCCACTGAGGGCTTTATGAGAAAAAAACATGGTATGTATTGTCTTTCCCACCGAAATTTCCCTTCCCCTTCTGTGATTATTACATATGATTCTATGATTAATTACATTCATATTTATAGAATAATTATTATTCACATTAAATGATGTATATTTCTATGCTATATGTTTAGCTGCAAGTGTACTTTATATATTGTGTATGTTTGGCTTTATAGGTATTTTATATATTTGATATTATGATATATGAGTATTTGCATTGCTGTTTATACAGGCTCCCTGTCACTATTTGATGTAATTTTTGTATAGCGTTCATTGGGACGCTCCCATTGCTGATGAGTATGTGCATTGCTGTTTATACAGGTTCCCTGTCACTATTTGATGTAACTTTTACAGATTTGTATAGCGTTCATTGGGACGCACCCATTGCTGATGATATAATAGTTGCGAGTTAACCCTGATGAAGCCCCTTTCTCTGGTGGGCGAAACGGCAGATCGGGCCCTTGAATATTAATTACTCAGTCAGTTCCACTCGCTTATGGTCAACCTAAACCAGGGCTGTCCAACTGGCGGCCCGGGGACCGTACACGGCCCCCCAGCCTGTTGGACACGGCCCCCGCTATGCCCCCGGCCACCATTTCTATTTTTTTTAAAAAAAATGGCAGCCTGGGGGGGGGGGAGGCAGGGCAGGGAGGAGGAAGTGAGCCAGCTCCTCCTCCCTGCACCGCCCCCTCCGTCCCTCTCTCCGCGCTGCCGATGCAAACCGGATCGCATCGGCGCCGGTGAGAGAAGGACAAGGGGTGGTACAAGGAGGAGGAAGAGAGCTAGCTCCTCCTCCCTGCACCACCCTCTTCTTCCCTCTCTCGCCGGCGCCGATGCCTTGGAAGGGGGGAGTCCCCGTGGCGCCTCCCCTTCCTTGCAAGGCATCGCGGCAGCGGCTGAAGCCAGCGCCGGCTTCCGCGGCTGCGCGATGCCTTGCAAGGGGGGAGTGGTCCCCCGCGGCGCCTCCCTCCCTTCCAAGGCATCCCGGCAGCAGCTGAAGCCGGTGAAACCGCCAGCTTCATCTGCGGCCAGGATGCGTTGGAAGGGAGGGGTTGCCCCATGGCTCCTCCCTCTCTCCCAAAGCATCCCGGCAGCCGGGAGTGGGGCCGGGGGTGGGGCCGGGGCGGGGCCAGGGGCGGCCAGCCCCCCCAGATCATCAGTGACCTGGAATTCGGCCCTTGGCCGGTTAGAAGTTGGACAGCACTGACCTATACCTACATTTGTATGTATATCAATTATTTGTGTGCTGGTGACCATATCGGAGATTCCTGGAATAAAAGCCTCTGGGCGTCCTGTGCATCTAAACTTTGTAGTTTGACTCCTCGGATGGTCTCTGTTGAGTTCATTGGCTGAGAAACACCGACCCTGCAGGGTTTTTTTCCATTGCATTGCTGATTTTCCTCAAAGGTCACACTAGGATTTCCATTTAATCCAGATTATTGCCGCGACCTTCATTCATACTCAGGGCGGTTCCTGTTGAGTTTATAAACTCTGAGACACTCTTCCCATTTGGGAACACTTTGCATCGCTGGGATACTTTCTCAACAGTGACACTATTGTTCACATTTCTATCCAATCCGGATTATTGCCGTCTCTTCCATTGAACTGAGCAACTTGCTCATTACAATTCTCTATCACCTAGACCAGGGGTGGGCAATTGCCGGCCCTCCAGGTGTTTTGGACTCCAACTCCCAGAAATCTAACAGCTAGTAAACTGGCTAGGATTTCTGGGAGTTGAAGTCCAAAATACCTGGAGGGCCGGTAATTGCCCACCCCTGGTCTAGACTATGGTACAGAAACTATATACATTTTGTGTGGAGTACTACACGGACGTTTTGAACTTCTTTTTGTTCACTCCGTTTGATTGAATTGGAACTTTATCAGTTGGAGTTTTCCATTCTCATCTGGATAAGGGTATTCCCCTACTGAATCAATTCTTCCCTAATGCCTTGGGAACAGGATGCCAGCCTATGCCAGCCTATATTAAGGGAAAACTCAATGTACAAAAGTGTGGATGTAAGTTATATTGCAGAAATAATAAAGAATTGTAATCCTGAAATTATGGATTAAACTGGTAAAACAAAAAACCAAATCATATCACCTTTCACAAAACACAGCCGTATTCTTTCATTACTGCTGTTCATTTAAAAAAGAAAACAGAACATCCGGCTAGAGATCAAACCCCTGTGGAAGACGGAGGTGAAGGACAGTAGATATATTCAAGGAAAGCATTGTTTTTCTCAAACAAAACGTGCTAATAAAATGGAATGGCACCAGGCCTAATCCATAATAATCTTCTGAGGAAATGCATATAGCTAGAACTAATTATTGCCATTTGAATTAAGCTGAAATCATCCATCAGTTCCATCCTTACTCTGGCAGCATGTAGAAATAATGGAATAAATAAGTATGCAAAATTGCAAATATTCATCACCTGAAGGTGCTTAGAGGAACAAGATATATAAGGTAATACTCACAGGTCCCACATGACTAGAATGGAAGCAAAATGCTTATGTTCAAGATGGGGGGGGGGTGTGTGAATACGATGGTTATCTATATATATAAAGGAAAAGTCGTCATGGAACGACCGTCCCAAACAGAGAAACCTTACAACGCAGAGACACCAAACTTGCCAACAGAAATAGGCCTCAAAGAAACTTTCCCCCCCAAAACCTAAAAGGCCCCCAAAACAACGAGTAAAAAACTACATTTCCCAGCATCCTCCGGGGCTGGCAACGATTCTCCCAGCCTTTACATTCTGACAACATGATTGGCTGCCAATAAGGGCAGATTTGCACAACTCCTGGACTGGCCAGCCAACATGAACATTCCGACCCATAATAAACTGTCAGAGGAGGATAAGGCAAAGGGCTGAGGCACAAACACAAACACCCAATTCACTTCCCACAGAAAATTTACACCCCTACAAATCACAGACCACACCCAAAATTGACAGTAAGGCTTCATTAACTTAATTTCCCTGACTAGGCCTCACTTAATGGAATGCTGTTTACGCTCTGAATTGACAGTAAGGCTTCATTAACTTGATTCTCCCGACTAGCCCTCAGCTCATTGGACATTGTGTATGGCCTGAATTGACAGGAAGGCTTCATTAACTTGATTCTCCCGACTAGCCCTCAGCTCATTGGACATTGCGTATGGCCTGAATTGACAGTAAGGCTTCATTAACTTGATTCTCCCGACTAGCCCTCAGCTCATTGGACATTGCGTATGGCCTGAATTGACAGTAAGGCTTCATTAACTTGATTCTCCCGACTAGCCCTCAGCTCATTGGACATTGCGTATGGCCTGAATTGACAGGAAGGCTTCATTAACTTGCTGTTCCTGACTAGGCCTCAGCTCATGGGACACTATGTATGGCCTGAATTTACAGTAACCTACCTTGGCACACAGAGCCCATATGACCCATGCTACATTATACTACAGCTTGGAGGAGGGTGGACCATGGATTATGGGACTTGAAGTACCTCCATGGATAATGGGATTTGTAGTACTTCAAAACCCATCATTCCCCACAGACCACTGTGTCCCAGAACCAAGACCGATAAAGACCAAACTTGGCAAACAATGCCCCCCAAGACCCACACTCCATCCGACTGCAGATTAGAGGAGGACACACCATGGATAATGGGATTTCAAGTACCTCCACTCACTTCCAAAGTACCCCACCCACACACGCATCAACCTCTACATCAACACGGCAGCGCGGAGCCGGCGCCGGCTTCAGCCGCTGTCGTGATGCCTTGCAAGAGGGAGGCGCTGCGGGGACCCCTCCTCCCCTTCAAGGCATCGGCGCCGCGAGAGGGAAGAAGAGGGCGGTGCAGGGAGGAGGAGCTAGCTCTCTTCCTCCTTCGTGTACCACCCCTTGTCCCTCTCTCACCGGCGCTGATGCGATCTGGTTTGCATCGGCGGCGCGGAGAGAGGGACAGAGGGGGCAGTGCAGGGAGGAGGAGCTGCCTCACTTCCTCCTCCCTGCCCTGCCTCCCCCTCCCCCCTCGGCCGCCATTTTTTAAATAAAAAATGTTAGAATTTTTTTAAAAAAAATTAAAAATGGCGGCCAGGGGCATAGCGGGGGCCATTTCCAACAGGCTGGGGGGGCGTGTACGGCCCCCGGGTCGCCAGTTGGGCAGCCCTGCTCTACATCAACACAGCAGATGGAAAGACAAAAAACATTGTATATCCACAAGCAATGCAGAACGCCAGCAACACCACACAACAACAACTCCACAGGACTCCAACATCCCACCCACCAAAACAACCCACAACAACACAGCCATGACCCCAACAACACCATAACTAACAACAACTCCAACCCATACATACTCAGACTTCCTCGCATCTCCAAAATAGGGCGCCACAACGCGTGCCGGGTACAGCTAGTAAGGAATATAAAGAAGGATATTTTTATAAACGCAGTACAGTATTCAAACATTAACCAGCTCTACTTTTTATAAACTCAGTAAGCAAATGTTAACCAGCTCAAAATAATACTATGCATTCATTGAAAGAATAGATGGAAATATTCCACTAATGCCATATAATGCAAGTCATAATACAAAGATGATGTGCAGGCAGACTCTGGTACATATGAAGATGGATGGAGTTCTGAGAATCAGGGAATCTGCTGATATGACTAAAGACTTAAGAAATGGTTCTCCTGCCTTCCTCTGCCTGGTCCCTTCCAGGAGGAATGGGATGTAGTTTTCATCATTACCTGCCACCATAGGGATTGTAGATATAGCTGAAACTATTTAAGGGGCAACACATGGAAGAGAGCTGAGGGATATAATGAACCAACCATGCTGAAGCTAATCAACCCCACTGAAGGATGTGCAGGTATTTTCTGTCTTAATAACAATACGTTTTGCTACATCAATAATATTTCTAGAATATAGAAACCTAGTTTCCTATAGATAGGTTAAGAGAGCCAATTAGGATAACTTACCAGCTAGAGCCTAAAATAGGGCATGTTTTTGCTCCTGCAATAAAAACTACACAGGAGATACCATTATATGTGTTCCCCTTCAGCTCTCACAAAAGAGAGTTTCTGCAGTGCAAGTGAAAAGATCGGCTAAATTAAGTACAACTCCAGCAAAGCCTATAGAGAGAGAAACCTGATCAAACCTTGTCAAACTGCTTAAATCATTTGTCAAACCTGGAATCATATGAAAATAAATTATCTCGCACTTCCCTCTCAATATCAGCACAAATGCACCAACTTCAGACTTCCCTCTCCCATACTCCTATGTGTCAAAACAATGTCAAACTATTTTCTAACACCTAAAACCCTGACCCAGATTTCTGGTTATAATGTTAGGATATGTTCAATTTGTCTCATTCTTAATATGAGTTGTAACTACAGGCATATATTAAAACAGAGAGGTCTATGAATATTTATTTATTTATTTATTTATTTCAGGATTTTACCCCGCTCTTCTCAACCCCCAAGGGGGGACTCAGAGCGGCTTACAGTACGGCACAATTCGATGCCCACATAATAACAATATAAACCCCAAAACACTTCAACAATTAAAATACATTAAAAATACATTAAAATACAACTACATTAGCACCATACACATTCACTCTGGATTAAAACAATGTTCAGTCCATAAAAACATTGGCCATAATCACCCACTTTCATTAAAAACCAATCTAAAATGCTGCCTTGTGCTGGTGTACGAATGCCTGGTCCCACAGCCAGGATTTTACTTTTTTCCTGAAGGCCAGGAGGGATGTGGTGGATCGTACATCAATAGGAAGCGCATTCCACAGGTGGGGAGCCACCACCGAGAAGGCCTATCCTCGTCCCCACCAGCCTCATCTGAGACGTAGGCGGGAGCGAGAGCAGGGCCTCCCGGATGATCTTAGATTACGAGGTGGGACATAGCGGCTGATGCGTTCGGACAAGTAAGCTGGGCCAGAACCGTATAGAGCTTTAAAGGTCAAAACCAGCACTTTGAATTGAGCCCGAATTGGACAGGCAGCCAGTGGAGCTGACACAACAGGGGTGGTATGCTCCTGTATGTAGCTCCTCCGTTAGCAATCTGGCTGCCGCCCGCTGGACTAATTGCAATTTCGAACTGTCTTCAAAGGCAGCCCCACGTAGAGTGTGTTGCAGTAATCTATTCGGGATGTGACCAGGGCGTGGACGACCGTAGCTAGATCAGACTTCCCAAAATGCGGGCGCAGCTGGCGCACTAGTTTTAACTGTGCAAAAGCTCCCCGGCCACCGCTGAGACCTGGGGTTCCAGGGTCAGCGATGAATCAGGATCACTCCCAAGCTGCGAACCTGCGTCTTCAGGGGGAGTGTAACTCCATCCAACACAGGCTGTAACCCTGTTGTTGACTATTAAGGCTGAGTTTGCTTGCACCATAAAAATACTTAGAAGGACTAAAAGTTATAATGAGTTTTGAGTGCCCTAGAGTAACTCAATTATCTTTAACAAGGCTTCATTACTATAAAGCAGTCTTTCCTTCCCTGTCTCCAAATGCATTTGGATATCCTTTTGAAAACCTGCATCTGATTTTTCTATGAGATGTGCATACTTCTTCAGGTTTGCGTCCTTTCCAATTCCTCCACCAGCCTTATATTGCTTTGGACCAGGGCCGTAGCCAGGATTTTGATTTGGGGGCTAAGTTTGTGGTTCGGGGGCTGAGACTGGGTGGAAGAGGGTCTACCCTAGCAAACCTTTTGTATTGTTATCCCAATAACCCCATTAATGTGGGATATAATGAGCATGGTGATCAGATCATGATATGAATAACCATTACAGTTAAAATAATGTACCAGTAAGGCCTTTTCGCGGACCACCCTGCGAATTTCGGGGGCTGAAGCCCCCTTAGCCCCCCCTGGCTACATGCCTGCTTTGGACCTATACAAAGCTGAATTTAGGGGACCCATGAGAAGGGATTCTCTTTTCAACAAATTTCAAGATATAAAATTGGCAAAAGTGAAAAATATCTCATGTTGCTTTCATATTTTCCTTTTTAAAAACCCATGTCACACTTTATTTGTGGACATTTGAATAAGTGACACTATCTGTTGATGCTGAAGAGATTCGCATGAAGCTGTAGAGAGACCAGGATAGTTCTAAAATAATGGGGAAGATAAAAGAGCTGCAAAACTGGGATACAAATCTTTTTGTTGTTCTGTGCCTTCAAGCCAGTTCCAACGGATGGTGACCCTAAAGCAAATTTATCTTGT
>JARBWK010000003.1:47817003-47879521 GCA_030556195.1 Anolis apletophallus | reverse complement strand
AGTTTCAATGGAAGACCCCGGGGCCAGGGGCCATCCAGTCGAACCCCTTCTGCCATGCAGGAAAAACACAATCAAACACATACAACAGATTATTAATATTATTATTATTTCCATCATTTATACCTACCTCGCTTCTTCTCAACCCCGAGGGGGGACTCAGTCTTGACCTAACAATGGCAACGATTCGATGCCACACAATATACATGTAATAAAAACAACAGTCATGTAGCAACCCCGTTCTCTTTTCGTGCCGGGGTCCTGATTGCATTAGGGCCAATTGCAGCTGAGGTGGACATGGAGGAAGGGGATGATGAGGTAGCTGGGCCTTCTTCTCCCACTGAGAGCTTGGCATGGGATGATGGCTGGCCCGATGGGTATGAAAGCTGGGAAAGTCAGGCTGACACTGAAAGTGCTGATTCCGATAATCAGTATGAGAAACCAGGTGGTTTCAGGTCGCAGGAAAGGGTTAGGGAGATAGCGGAGGATGAGCCCATGGAAACTGAAAGGGAGTCTGGCTCTCATGAAGATAGCGACCCAGGTGCTGGGAGGCAAGGACGGAGCTTTGATAGGAGACAGAGCATTGAGTCCAGCAGGAGGGAATGGCACCGAAGCCTAGAGCGCCAGAGTAGCGCTAGGTCCCGTAGTACAGATTGGCACCGCAGCCTAGGGCGTTGGGGGTCTCACCAAGGGAATTAAGTATAGGATCCGTGGGAACGGATCCTCAGTTGCTCGGCCACTTCTGATTTGAAGGGAGTGAAGCGAGTGAAGATCCACGGAGCCAGGATTCAGGCTCGTGCCTTGCCAAGAAGTTTCTTGGGCCTTGTTTCCCTGAACTTTGCCTTGTTTGAATTGCCACGGACCAAGTTTGCCTTGATCCGCATTACTTTTGCGGAGCTTTTGCCAAGTTTTGCCTTTGGATTTATCTACGAACTCTTTACCATTTTTTGATTGAACTTTTTGATACTTTTAAGGACAATTACTCTTTTCACCTGTTTTATTATTCAATAAATAGTTACCTGATTACCGTCTCTGTGTGTGTGATTAAGGGGCTGGGCCGAGACCCTGCATTGTGACAGTTGGCCGAGGAACTCCACAAACCCCTTTTCACACCATGGGACGCGGAAGGCGCCGGCGGAGGTGAGTCGGCGAGATGGCTCAGTTAACCGCCGCTCAGGTCGCGGAATTACAGCAGGAGGTGGTGGATCTGCGGGCCAGGGCTGGCTGACACCCTTCCCTGACTGTTCCAGCCCGGTTTGGTGGCAATCCGGCCCAGGTCAATGTGTTTATTGGACAATGTGAGATGTACCTAGAACTCCAGGTCGCGGAGTTCGCCAGTGAACGAGCCAAGGTGGGCTTTGTGTACAACCTACTGGAGGGGACAGCAGCAGCCTGGGCTACGACACAGCTGAGGGCAGCATCCCCCCAAGTGGCGACCATGACAGCTTTCCTAGAGGCTATCCGGACGACTTGGGGAGACCCGGTGAATGCGGAGCAGGCGGAGAGGGAGCTGGATCGATTGTCTATGAAGGATATGTCCCTGTCCCAATACATTTCCCGTTTCAGAGTGTTGGCTGCCCAAGTGGAATGGAACCCGGCAGCACTGCGTTATCAGTACATGAAGGGTCTGACGCAGGAGATGCAGCAGGAGATCCTGAGGGGCGCTACCCAGGCTGCCAACCTGGAGGAGGCGATCACCTTAAGCCTACGGGTGGAGGCCGGGCTCCACACCCGGAGGCGGTGGGACAGAGGGTACGGGGAGCGGCCGGTCGGCCGCAAGGAGACGGGGGCCAGTTGTCCACCGTTCCGCCCGTTTGCACCCGCTCCTCAGCCCCTGGATGAACCGGAACCCATGCAGTTGGGACATGTGAGGCCAAAGGTGGATGCAGCCGAGAAAGCTCGGCGCCAGCGGCTGAATTTGTGCTGGTACTGCAGAGGATCCGGGCATTTTTCCAAGGAATGTCCCCAGAAGCCGCGAGGCAAGACCCCCCCGGGCCTCCGCTGCGTACGAGGAACCTCAAGAGGCTGAAGAGGCCATACAGACGGTGGGGGAAGAGGCCGGCCGAGTTTAAACAGGTTCGCTAACTCGGTCGCAGTCGCTAATCTTCCCCCAGAACCCCAGACTGGACAGTTGTTTTTAATCATGGTCGCCTTGTGGTCCCAGGAGAAAGGGCCGATGATGGTGCATGCAATGGTTGACTCAGGGGCCACGAACAACTTTATTGACGCAGACTATGCCCGGTCTGCTGGATTACAGTTTCATGATCTACAGGAGCCCAAGGGCGTACAAACCACTACACTGCCCCCACCAAGATGTGGATGAGCTCACATAAGGAGGACATTTCTTTCCTAGTGACTAAATTGTCAGATTTTCCAGTGATCCTGGGGATCGTGTGGTTGACTCTACATGACCCGCAGATTTCCTGGGCTCGGAGACAATTGCAGTTTACTGCTGAACATTGCCAGGGACATTGTATGACGGCCCGGGCGTGCCAAGCCCAAGAGGTGGAACAGGCGGCTACCTTGCCCAAAATGTATGCCACTTTTTGGGATGTTTTCAGTGAGAAGGAGGCGGAATGCTTGCCTCCCCACCGGCCCTACGATTGCGCCATTGAGCTGGAGCCTGGAGCACCTATTCCACGCGGGATACTCTATCCTCTCTCGGAGCCCGAGCAAAAGGCCCTCCGGGAGTTTTTGGACGAGAACCTGAGGAAGGGATTCATTCGGCCTTCCCAGTCCCCGGCCGGTGCACCGATCCTGTTCGTCAAGAAGAAGTCGGGGGAGCTGCGACTGTGTAATGACTACAGGGAGCTCAACAAGATCACGATCTGGAACCGCTACCCCCTGCCATTGATCCCTGAGTTGCTGGAACGGATACGGGGAGCCAAAGTCTTCACCAAATTGGACCTGAGAGGTGCTTACAATCTGGTGCGGATTCGTCAAGGAGACAAATGGAAGACGGCTTTCCAGACCAAATGGGGGAGTTTTGAATACCTCGTAATGGGATTCAGTTTATGTAATGCCCCCGCCTGCTTCCAACACTTCATGAACGATATCTTTCGGGACCTGCTAGATCGATATCTAGCAGTGTATCTGGACCATTTGATGATTTTCCCGCCAGACCAGGCGACCCACGACCACCATGTGAAGGAAGTGTTGCAGCAGCTGAGAGACCACGGTCTCTATGCCAAGTTGGAGAAGTGCGCTTTCGACTTGCCAGAGGTAGATTTCCTGGGCTACCGCGTTTCCCAGATGGGCATTGCCATGGATAGTACCAAAGTACAGGCAGTGGCAGACTGGAAAGCGCCTGCCAGCAAAAAGGACATTCAGCGGTTTTGGGGTTTGCCAACTACTACCGAAAGTTCATCCCTGATTTTGCCAAATGGGCGGACCCTATCATGCAGTGTTTGCGAGGAAAGGCCTCGTTCCGGTGGACACCGGAAGCCGAAGCGGGATTCCAGAAGCTAAAGCAGCTGTTCACCACGCAGCCGCTCTTGCAGCATCCGGACCCCCGTACCCCTTTCATTGTGCAAGCTGATGCATCTGATGTGGCAGTGGGAGCGATTCTGCTGCAGCCCAAAGGGTCGGACTTATTGCCCTGTACTTACTATTCCCGGCAACTGACGGCGCCGGAGAGGAACTATACGATCTGGGAGAAGGAGCTACTAGCCATTAAAGTGGCTTTTGAAGTTTGGCGACATCTGCTTGAGGGGGCCAAATTTCTGGTAGAAGTCCACACGGATCACCGGAACTTGGAGCACTTGAAGAGTCAGCGGAAGTTGAACCAGAGACAACAGAGATGGTCCCTGTTTTTTGAGAGATTCAACTTCCGCATTCACTATGTCACCCCTGCCCAGACCAAACAAGCTGATGCCTTATCCTGAAAGCCTGAGTTCGTCAGGGGAGAGACGGGAACCGCAGAATCGCGGTTGCTTAAAGCTGAGAACTTTGCTGCTGCAGGCATAGCCCCGGCACAACTTCCGGTGGTCAATCCGGACCCGGGGGAAAAGAGGACTCTAAATGAATGGATCCAAGCTCGACAGAAGGGAGACCCTTGGGTGCAGGAGCAGATAACCAAGGGGGTGCAGTCCCTTTCCAGGTTAAAAATGACTTGTTGTGCCGCAGAGATTGTACTTTTGTTTCCCCTGGGCCTGAGAGAGAGGACATTCTCAAACTATGCCATGACAGCCGGGCAGCGGGGCATTTCGGGTTGTTCAAAACCCTGCAGTTGGTGCTAAGGGACTTCTGGTGGCCAAAGGTGTGAAGGGACGTTGAGGCGTATGTAAGCACTTGCCCGGTCTGCCAAAGAGCCAAGAAGCAAGGGGGCAAGCCAGCGGGTTTGCTCCAACCGCTCCCCACTCCAGCCGTGCCGTGGAAGATGATCTCGGCCGATTTCATCACAGACTTGCCAAAGTCCAAGGGGTTCACCACGATCCTGGTTGTAGTGGACTGCCTTACTAAGATGAGTCACTTCATACCATGTGTAGGGGTGCCTACTGCCAAGGAGACTGCTGATATGTTTGTGCAACATGTGTTTCGCCTACATGGTCTTCCAGAGAGTTTGGTGACAGACCGGGGCAGCCAATTCCCTTCCCAGTTCTGGCGAGCGGTTCAGAAGACATTGGGAGTTGAGGCGCGGATGTCCACAGCGCATCACCCCCAGACTGACGGGCAGACCGAAAGGGTTAACGCCACGTTAGAACAATATCTGAGATGTTATATGAACTATCAGCAGAACAACTGGGCGTCATTGTTGTTTTTGGCAGAGTTTGCATACAACAATGTGACGCAAGAATCCATCAAAGAGACTCCTTTCTTTGCAAACTATGGCTACCACCCGAGGTTCTATCCTCCTGTGGACAAGTCCGGAGACGTGCCTGCAGCGGAGGATTGGCTACAGGAGCTCACCGCAATGCAGGACATGCTTCGGGCCCAGTTGGACCAGGCGAAAGCCGATTACAAGCGGATGGCTGATCGGCGACGCCAGGAGGGTCCAGAGGTTCAGGTTGGAGACAAAGTTTGGCTGTCTACAAAGAACTTGCCCACACAAAGACCTTGCCGCAAGCTTGATGCGAGATTTTTGGGACCCTACAAGGTGCTGGAAAGTGTGGGACCTGTTGCATTCAAACTACAACTCCCGGCGGACATGAAGATCCACCCAGTCTTTCACAGTTCCCTGTTGCGGCCGGCGAAGGGGGTGCGGCCTGATGTCACGCAGCCGCCACCCCCTCCAGTGATGCGAGACAGCGAGGAGGAGTTTGAAGTCCAGGACATTTTGGATGCATGCCTCCGGCGCCGGAAGTTGGAGTATCTGATCGACTGGAAGGGGTTTGGGCCGGAAGAGCGTTCGTGGACGCCGGTACGGGACGTCCACGCCCCGGACATTGTTGCACGCTTCCACCGCAAGTACCCTGACAAGCCCAAGCCTCG
The DNA here is from genome assembly GCA_030556195.1 of Anolis apletophallus. Lineage (NCBI taxonomy): Eukaryota > Metazoa > Chordata > Lepidosauria > Squamata > Anolidae > Anolis > Anolis apletophallus. The sequence continues at coordinate 47,874,094 of JARBWK010000003.1, read as the reverse complement.
AGGGCGGCCTCGGAGGGGCCCTGAGGGGGGGGATAGTGTAGCAACCCCATTCTCTTTCGTGCCTGGGGGGCAGGGGGCGGCCCCGGGGGTCCCGATTGCATTAGGGCCAATTGCAGCTGAGGTGGACATGGAGGAAGGGGATGATGAGGTAGCTGGGCCTTCTTCTCCCACTGAGAGCTTGGCATGGGATGATGGCTGGCCCGATGGGTATGAAAGCTGGGGAAGTCAGGCTGACACTGAAAGTGCTGATTCCGATAATCAGTATGAGAAACCAGGTGGTTTCGGGTCGCAGGAAAGGGTTAGGGAGATAGCGGAGGATGAGCCCATGGAAGCTGAAAGGGAGTCTGGCTCTCATGAAGATAGCGACCCAGGTGCTGGGAGGCAAGGACGGAGCTTTGATAGGAGACAGAGCATTGAGTCCAGCAGGAGGGAATGGCACCGAAGCCTAGAGCACCAGCGGAGCGCTAGGTCCCGTAGTACAGATTGGCGCCGCAGCCCTGAGCGTCGGGGGTCTCACCAAGGGAATTAAGTATAGGATCTGTGGGAACGGATCCTCAGTTGCTCGGCCACTTCTGATTTGAAGGGAGTGAAGCGAGTGAAGATCCACGGAGCCAGGATTCAGGCTCGTGCCTTGCCAAGAAGTTTCTTGGGCCTTGTTTCCCTGAACTTTGCCTTGTTTGAATTGCCACGGACCAAGTTTGCCTTGATCCGCATTACTTTTGCGGAGCTTTTGCCAAGTTTTGCCTTTGGATTTATCTACGAACTCTTTACCATTTTTGGTTGAACTTTTTGATACTTTTAAGGACAATTACTCTTTTCACCTGTTTTATTATTCAATAAATAGTTAGCTGATTACCGTCTCTGTGTGTGTGATTAAGGGGCTGGGCCGAGACCCTGCATTGTGACAAGTCAGGATTAAAATACATTAAAATACAACCAGAATTAAAATACAATTAGAATACAATTAACATTAAAATGCATCAGATGGCCATCCAGCCTTTCTTGCAATAATGATGATGATGGCCGAAGCTCCATAGGAGATGGGGTGCCTGCGGAGCCTCTATGCTCTCTTATGGATCCCCAAGAGCTTCTCGGAGCACAGTTTGAGAACCGCTGTTCTAAAATGATGGATGAAAAATTCACATGGATTCAATCTGTCACTAACACAAGAGCTATGGTTCTCAAGCACTGGGTCCCCAGGTGTGCTGGCCTACAACTCCCAGAATTCCCAGCCATTTTACCAGCTGTTAGGATTTCTGGGAGTTGAAGGCCAAAACATCTGGAAAACCACAGGTTGAGAACCACTGCACAAGAGACACAGGCCTCCACTGCAACACAGGAACAGGTACCTAAAAATAGGCAACTTTTCACAAAAATAAGGGACAATTCATAAAAAACTTGAAAATAAATTGATGATTTTCAAGTTTTTATGAAGTGTCCCTTATTTTTGTGAAAAATTCTCTATTTTTAGGTATCTGTTTCTTATTCATGTGGCAACCCTACTCCACTGGAACACAACTAAACATAGAAGCTATGAAGATAGATTTTAACTCAACTGTAGGTTGCATTGTAGGTTCTAAATAATCCATATTTCCTTAACCTTGAAACTCGTTTCCCAATGGAAATTGATCTTCTAACTTGCTATTTGCTCCAATATTATTTTTTAAATAGACTCATCGAAAAAAGCCACTTTGAATGGGAGAAGGCATTGTTCAATGAAATATTCCTCTAATATCCTCAGCACTCTGGATGTGGGAGAGCTGTTATCTGTAAAACTTGAAAAAAGATGCATTATACCTCTAAGTCTTGTCCAAAGCATTCCTGTGATAATGCATCTGTGAAGCATTTTGAGCACTTGAGATGCTCTACATCAGTGCTGGGTGCTATCACTACCACTATCATAAGTGAAATGTATCAAGACAAATCACAGTGTTATGAAGTAGCTACCACTAAGCTTTTAACATCTTTGGATAGGAAAGGAGAAGATAAATGTTTTTCACACTATGATGCAAAGTCTGCTTTGTCTGAAACTTGTCATGTTTCACCCACTTATTCTTTTGTTTTTGTATTACATACCGACCCTCAAACTCATTCAGCATTTCGTGATGTTCTAGATGGGATAATAAACCTATTATACTACCTTTGCTTTCATGTTAATGTACAAGTAATCTGATTTTTTATTATTAGCAACAAAGGTGATAGGATGAAAATCCACTCATTGGAAATATGGTAGGCTACTGAAAGAGAGTTCTACATTCACCATTAATCACAAATAAATGGGTATTAGAGCAACTGCAGATCCTAGAAACTGAGATGACATGGCTCTAGAAGCCAAGATGACTAAACTGAGTGTCATATTTCGGATATTTCATGAGAAGATGTGAATCTTTGGAAAATACAATAGTTATCTATAAAGTGGAAGGCAATAAGAAAAAAGTAAGATTGAATTAACCAGAGGATGTTATATTTCGGACATATGAAAAATGTATGTATTTTATTGTGATCGTGAGATTGATAGACAAGATGATAATGTATGGCAAAGTGAAATGCAGTAGGAAAAGAGGAAGTTTGTTGCTATGATAGTTAAAGTGGAATCATAGTTTAATAATTGTGTGGTGTGGGTGCATTTTGATATTAGAGATGATATACAACCATTGAGATTTGTCTTCTTGAAAGGCTTGTCCACATGAATTCATGAAATTTCATGTTCCTTTAAAAAGCAGATTGGATTCTTGAATCTGTTGCTTATTTATTTATTTATTTATTTCAAGCATTTCTATCCCGCCCTTCTCAACCCCCAAGGGGGGACTCGGCCATCAGCAGATATTTCCTCTTCAGTTTTCATTCTGAAACCTTAATAGAAATCCTCTGCCCATTCTCATAGGACAGTCACTTTTCTAGAGTGGTCGGAAGTGTAGGACGTAAGTCTTACTGGAAATAGCACCTTACAATTTGGTCCTCCCAGCTATTTGAGTTCACCTAGTCATAACCAAAATATCTACTATTTTCTTATGGTGTCAATTGCTTAAAGAGGTTGTGGGCTTCTCCTTCTCTGGACACCTTAAAAAGAGGTTGGATAGTTACCTGGTGAAGATTTTTTTGTTGGATAATAATAATAATAAACAACTTTATTTTTGTACCCCCACCTCCATCAGGGAATCAGGCGGCTTACATGGGGATGAGCCTGATCAACATAGTTAAATTATAACACATTAAAATACATAAACAACAGCATAAAACAGAATAAAACAACAACATTATAACTAAATATAAGAGCAAGCATCAAACCAACAACCAATGAACCTGCAATAATGATCAATTTCTGGGCATGGGTGGGCTGATTCGTGCAAATCAATTGTGAAGATAGGGCTGATGGATAAAGTGTATAAGTCACAAGGCATCAATAGAGATAGAGGGCAATGTAAGGTAGAGCATTATAACTTTGGGTACAGAAAAATAGTAAAGTACAGGGATAAGATTGTGGGTCCTAGCTGGGTCCAAGCTATCTGGGGAATTGTCTAGTAAAAAGCACAGCAGATATTCTTCATTGAGGAAGACATTGATCTTGATGGACCACGAGGCCTCTTCCAATGCTAGAATTCTATGTCTAGAATTCAATGAAGTCATTGGAAAGAAAATTAAAAGTTCTGCAAGAAGGCATTTAATTTATTCCGCACGTCAGTCACAAGGTAGTAAATACCATGCTATATTTTTGTGGACAAAAGAAAGATGGAAAGCTTTATGAAGCAAAAGGGGAAAAGAGCAAATTGTCATTTTCTTAAAGTGGGTGGCATTAGTTTTTGAATCAACATGCATTAAATGAACTTTCAGAATTATTTTATTAGAGAAGTGTAGGGAGAGCAGAAGCTTAAATGGCAATGAGTAAAAATGCATATATGGCAATACCTTGCAAACTTAGTTGAAGGCTTTCATGGCTGGAATCACTGAGCTGCTGTGATTTTTCCAGGCTGTATGGCCATATTCCAGAAGCATTCTTAGACCTCACCTCTGAGAATGCCTGCCATAGATGTGGGTGAAACGTCAGGAGAGAATCCTTCTGAAACATGGCCATACAGCCCGGAATACTCATAGCAACCCCTTGCAAACTTCACTTGCAAAAAATTTGAAACGACACATTTTTATTTTAGACAAAGTAGTAATTTTATTTATTTATTTATATCCTGTCCTTCTCACCCTGGAGGGGTGGAGCCCCCGGAGTCCCAATAGGTTAAACTCTTGTGCCAGCAGGACTGAAAACTGACAGGTTGGAAGTTCAAATCCAGGGGAAATGTGGATAAGCTCCCTCTGTCAGTTCCAGCTCTCCATGCGGGGACATGAAAGAAGGCTCCCACAAGGATGGTAAAACATCAAAAAACATCCGGGTGTCCACTAGGCAATGTCCTTGCAAATAGCCAATTCTCTCACACCAGAAGCAACTTGCAGTTTCTCAAGTTGCTCCTGACATGAAAAAAAACCAGAGGGGATTCTGGGCAGGTCACAACAAAGGCACAAAAGCAGTACCTGTTATCTGAAATTGTAGCAACCCAGTTCCCTTTCGTGCCTGGGGGGCAGGGGGCAGCACCGGGGATCCCACTTGCATTAGGGCCAGCTGCAGTTGATGAGGACATGGAGGAAGGGGATGATGAGGTAGCTGGGCCTTCCTCTCCCACAGAGAGCTTGGCCTGGGATGATGAATGGCCTGACGGCTATGATAGCTGGGAAAGTCAGGCTGACACTGAAAGTGCTGACTCCGATAATCAGTATGAGAAACCAGGTGGTTACGGGTCGCAGGAAAGGATTAGGGATGAGCCCATGGAAGCTGAAAGGGAGTTAGGCTCTCATGAAGATAATGACCCAGGTGCTGGGAGGCAAGGACGAAGCTTTGATAGGAGACGGAGCATTGAGTCCAGCAGGAGGGAATGGCACCGAAGCCTAGAGTGCCAGAGGAGCGCTAGATCCCGTAGCACAGATTGGCGCAGAAGCCTAGAGCGTCGGGGGCCTCGCCAAGGGGATTAAGTATAGGATCCATGGGAAAGGATCCTCAGTAGCTCGGCCACTTCTGTTCTAAGGGGAGTGAAGTGAGCGAAGTTCTACGGAGCCAAGTTGCCGGCTCGAGCCTTGCCAAGAAGTTCTTGGGCTTGTTCATGAACTTTGCCTTGTTCTTTGCCACGGACCAAGTCCTTGATCCGCATTGTTTTTGCGGAGCTTTTGCCACGTTTGCCTTTGGATTTCACTTACGGACTCTTTACTTTTTTTATTGAACTTTTGATACTCTTATGGACAATGTACCTTTTCACCTGTTTTTTATTATTCAATAAATAGTTAGCTGATTACCGTCTCTGTGTGTGTGATTAAGGGGCTGGGCCGAGACCCTGCATCGTGACAGTTGCCCGAGCTACTCCACGAACCCCTTTTTCACACCACGGGACGCGGAAGGCGCCGGCGGAGACGAGTCGGCGAGATGGCTCAGCTAACCGCCGCTCAAATTCAAGAATTACAGCAGGAGGTGGTGGATTTGCGGGCCCGGGCAGGCCGACAACCCTCCCTGACCGTTCCGTGCCGGTTTGGCGGCAACCCGGCCCAGGTCAACGTGTTCGTTGGACAATGTGAAATGTACATGGAACTTCGGGCGGCGGAGTTCGCCAGCGAAAGAGCCAAGGTGGGCTTTGTTTACACCCTGCTGGAAGGAACCACAGCAGCCTGGGCCACGACTCAGCTGAGGGCGCAATCCCCCCAAATGGCTACTGTGAGGGCGTTCCTAGATGCTATCAAGATGACTTGGGGAGACCTGGTGAATGCGGAGCTGGCGGAGAGGGGGCTGGATCGTTTGTCCATGAAAGACATGCCTCTGTCCCAGTACATTTCCCGGTTCAGAGTGCTGGCTGCCCAAGTAGAATGGAACCCCGCTGCACTGCGCTACCAGTACATGAATGGCTTGTCGCCAGAGATGCAGCAGGAGATCCTGTGAGGGGCCACTCGGCCTGCCGACCTGGAGGAGGCGATTACCCTAAGCATTCGTGTGGAGGCTGGATTGCAGACCAGAAGATGGTGGGACAAGGGGTCCGGAGAGCAGCCAGTCGGTCGCAAGGAGACAGGGGCCAGTCGTCCCCTGTTCCGGCCCTTTGCGCCGGCTCCTCAGCCGTTAGATGAACCGGAACCCATGCAGCTGGGGCATGTGAGGCCGAAGGTGGATGCTGCCGAGAAAGCCCGGCACCAGCGGCTAAACTTGTGCTGGTACTGTGGGGGATCCGGCCATTTTTCCAAGGAATGTCCCCAGAAGCCGCGCGGCAAGACTCCCCGGGCCTCTGCCGCCTTCGAGGAGCCCCAGGAGGCTGAAGAGGCTATCTAGACGGCGGGGGAAGGGGCCGGCCGAGTTTAAATGGGTTCACTAACTCGGTCGCAGTCACTAACCTTCCCCCAGAACCCCAGACTGGACAGTTGTTCTTAGTGATGGTCGCCCTCTGGTCGCAGGAGAAGGGGCCGATGATGGTGCACGCCATGATCGACTCAGGGGCCACCAACAACTTCATCGATGCAGACTATGCCAAGTCTGCCGGATTACAGTTTCATGATCTCAAGGAACCTAAGGGCGTACAAACCATCGACGGAAGACAACTAAAAGCCGAGGCCGTGACACAATACACTGCCCCTACCAAGATGTGGACAAGCTCTCACAAAGAGGACATTTCTTTTCTTGTAACTAGGTTGTCAGATTTCCCGGTAATCTTGGGAATTGTTTGGCTGACTCTTCACGATCCGCAGATCTCCTGGGCCAGAAGGCAGTTGCAGTTTTCCTCTGAACATTGCCAGGGACATTGCATGACGGCCCGGGCTTGCCAGGCTCAAGAGGTGGAACAAGCAGCTACTTTGCCCAAAAAGTATGCGGGTTTTTGGGATGTTTTCAGCGAAAAGGAGGCGGAACGCTTGCCTCCCCACCGACCTTATGATTGCGCCATTGAGTTGGAGCCCGGAGCCCGCATCCCGCGTGGAAGACTCTACCCTCTCTCGGAACCCGAGCAAAAGGCTCTCCAGGAGTTTTTGGATGAGAATCTGCGTAAAGGGTTCATCCGGCCTTCCCAGTCCCCGGCCGGGGCGCCAATCCTGTTTGTCAAGAAGAAATCTGGGGAGTTGCGGCTCTGTAATGACTATCGAGAGCTCAATAAGATCATGATTCGGAACCGCTACCCCCTGCCATTGATCCCGGAGCTGTTGGAGCGGATGAGGGGAGCTAAAGTTTTCACCAAATTGGACCTGAGGGGTGCTTACAATCTGGTGCGTATTCGTCAGGGCGACGAATGGAAGACCGCTTTCCAGACCAAATGGGGAAGTTTCGAATACAGAGTTATGGGATTCGGGTTGTGTAATGCCCCCGCCTGCTTTCAACACTTCATGAATGACATCTTTTGGGACCTGTTAGATTGTTATCTGGCAGTGTATTTGGATGACCTGTTGATCTTTTGGCCCGACCAGGCGACCCATGACCGCCATGTGAAAAAGGTGCTACAGAGGCTGAGAGACCACGGTCTCTATGCCAAGCTGAAGAAATGCGCATTTGATCTACGCGAGGTGGATATCCTGGGCTACCGCATCTCTTGCACAGGCATCGCCATGGATGACACCAAGGTCCAAGCTGTGGCAGACTGGAAGGCCCCTGCCAGCAAAAAGGACATTCAGAGATTCCTGGGCTTTGCCAACTACTACAGGAAGTTCATCCCGGACTTTGCCAAGTGGGCCGACCCCATCACGCAGTGTTTGCGAGGAAAGGTGCCGTTCCGGTGGACATCGGAGGCAGAAGCGGGGTTCTGGAAGTTGAAGCAGCTGTTCACCACGCAGCCGCTTCTCCAGCATCCTAACCCTCGCACTCCTTTCATTGTGCAAGCAGATGCATCGGATGTAGCAGTGGGAGCGATCCTGCTACAGCCGCAGGGGACAGACTTATTGCCTTGTGCTTGCTATTCCCGGCAGCTGACGGCACTGGAAAGGAACTATACCATCTGGGAGAAGGAGCTCCTAGCCATTAAGGTAGCTTTTGAAGTTTGGCGACACCTGCTTGAAGGGGCCCAATTTCCGGTGGAAGTTCACACCGACCACCGGAACTTGAAGACTCAGCGCAAATTGAACCAGAGGCAGCAGAGATGGTCTCTGTTCTTTGAGAGATTCAATTTTCGCATCCACTATGTGACCCCCAAGCAGACCAAACAAGCTGATGCGCTGTCTCGAAAGCCAGAATATGTCAGAGGAGGAGAAGGGCTTTCCGAGACGCGGCTGCTGAAAGCGGAGAACTTTGCCGCCACTGGCGCAGCCACTGCGCCACCCCCGGTGGTCAACCCAGACCCGGGGGACAAGAGAACTCTGAGCGACCGGATTCAAGCTCAACAAAAGGGAGACCCTTGGGTTCAAGAGCAGCTAACCAAGGGGGTGCAATCCCCTTTCCAAGTAAAGAACAGCTTGCTACACCGCCATGACTGTGCATATGTCTCCCCCGGGCCTGAGAGAGAGGACATTCTCAGACTCTGCCATGATAGCCGGGCCGCGGGAGACTTTGGACTGTTCAAGACTTTACAGTTGGTGCTGCGTGACTTCTGGTGGCCCAAGGTGCAGAGGGACGCGGAGGCTTACGTCAGCACTTGCCCTGTCTGCCAGCGGGCTAAGAAGCAAGGGGGCAAGCCGGCCGGTTTGCTCCAACCGCTCCCGACCCCTTCTGCACCATGGAAGATGATTTCAGCCGATTTCATCACTGACTTGCCAAAGTCCAAGGGGTTCACCACGATCCTGGTCGTGGTGGACTGTCTCACCAAGATGAGTCACTTCATTCCATGTGTAGGGGTGCCTACTGCTAAAGAGACTGCTGACATGTTTGAACAACATGTATTTCGTTTGCATGGACTTCCACAGAGTTTGGTGACGGATCGAGGCACCCAATTCACTTCCCAGTTCTGGCTGGCGGTTCAGAAGTTGCTGGGGATTGAAGCACGGATGTCTACGGCTCATCACCCCCAGACCAACGGGCAAACCGAAAGGGTTAACGCCATGTTGGAACAGTATCTGCGGTGCTATGTAAACTATCAGCAAAACAATTGGGCGTCATTGTTGTCTTTGGCGGAGTTTGCTTACAACAATGCGACGCAAGAATCAATCAAAGAGACTCCTTTCTTTGCCAACTATGGACATCACCCTAGGTTCTACCCTCCTGTAGACCAGTCCGGAGATGTGCCAGCAGCAGAAGATTGGCTACAGGAGCTCACTGCGATGCAAGAGATGCTGCGCACTCAATTGGACCAGGCTAAAGCGGATTACAAGCGGATGGCGGATCGGCGGCGCCAAGAGGGTCCAGAGATCCAAGGGGGAGACAAAGTTTGGCTGTCTACCAAGAATTTGCCTACGCAGAGACCTAGTCGCAAACTGGATGCGAGATTTTTGGGTCCCTACAAGGTGTTGGAGAGTGTGGGGCCTGTTGCCTTCAAACTACAGCTTCCGGCGGACATGAAGATCCATCCTGTCTTTCACCGTTCCCTGCTGAGACCGGCAAAGGGGGTGCGGCCTGATGTGACGCAGCCGCCACCCCCTCCTGTGATGCGGGATGGGGAGGAGGAGTTTGAGGTACAGGACATCCTGGATGCTCGCATCAGATACCGGAAGCTGGAGTATTTGATTGACTGGAAGGGGTTTGGACTGGAAGAGCGTTTTTGGACACCAGCACGAGACGTCCACGCCCCGGACATTGTTGTCCGCTTTCACCGCAAGTATCCCGACAAGCCCAAGCCTCGAGGGAGGCCTCGGAGGGGCCCTGAGGGGGGGGGATAGTGTAGCAACCCAGTTCCCTTTCGTGCCTGGGGGCAGGGGCAGCACCGGGGTCCCACTTGCATTAGGGCCAGCTGCAGTTGATGAGGATATGGAGGAAGGGGCTGATGAGTTAGCTGGGCCTTCCTCTCCCACAGAGAGCTTGGCCTGGGATGATGAATGGCCTGACGGCTATGATAGCTGGGAAAGTCAGGCTGACACTGAAAGTGCTGACTCCGATAATCAGTATGAGAAACCAGGTGGTTACGGGTCGCAGGAAAGGATTAGGGATGAGCCCATGGAAGCTGAAAGGGAGTTAGGCTCTCATGAAGATAGCGACCCAGGTGCTGGGAGGCAAGGACGAAGCTTTGATAGGAGACGGAGCATTGAGTCCAGCAGAAGGGAATGGCACCGAAGCCTAGAGCGCCAGAGGAGCGCTAGATCCCGTAGCACAGATTGGCGCAGAAGCCTAGAGCGTCGGGGGCCTCGCCAAGGGGATTAAGTATAGGATCCGTGGGAAAGGATCCTCAGTAGCTCGGCCACTTCTGTTCTAAGGGGAGTGAAGCGAGCGAAGTTCCACGGAGCCAAGTTGCCGGCTCGAGCCTTGCCAAGAAGTTCTTGGGCTTGTTCATGAACTTTGCCTTGTTCTTTGCCACGGACCAAGTCCTTGATCCGCATTGTTTTTGCGGAGCTTTTGCCACGTTTGCCTTTGGATTTCACTTACGGGCTCTTTACCTTTTTTATTGAACTTTTGATACTCTTACAGACAATTTACCTTTTCACCTGTTTTTTATTATTCAATAAATAGTTAGCTGATTACCGTCTCTGTGTGTGTGATTAAGGGGCTGGGCCGAGACCCTGCATCGTGACAGACATTTTAATATTACATATGAATGTTGTTAAAGTAAACAATAAACAACAGATTACTAGCCATTCTAATTCTATCATGTATGTATGGCTGTTTTTCCATTCTGCTTCCTACCATAGTTGGCAATTATCATTAAACACATATCAGCATTTTCCTTAAAAGCCCTTTTCATTTGGGGAAAAAACAGGTTCTTGTACCCAGCTACTGACGCATGGCACAAAAGCAAATAGATGTGCATTGAAAATTGCTGATGTAAGCCATGAGTTCCATTGCCTAGCAGCAAAACATGATCAATTACCAAATTAAACCCATTTCAACATCTGTTTGTTTTATCAAGTTAATGTATTTTAACATTGGAATACGCAAATGCTCTTAATATTAACTAATTCTTCACCAAACCCATTTCTACCTCCTTCTCAATTTGACACTCTTATTTCATTTGATTAAAAATCTTAATAAACAAAAATAGTCTGTGGCTTTTCTTCTTCAGAAGTTTGCATATGCCTGTCATGATTGAACTAAGACTGTGAAACAACATTTATTCATCGGCAAACAAATGTCTAGGCAAGGACATAATGAAAGTGAGAGACAGGATGGAAGAGAGATTTGTAATTCATCAGGTCTATATTCCTGAGATTTTAGTACAAAAGTTGAGAAAACCTTCAAACATATTTTCCACTTTTAACCAATAGTTTAAGAGAGCATGAAAAAACTAAAACAATTAAAATAAATGTTAATAACCACTAACAGTTCCTAAAGACAATCTGTAGTCGAAGATGCACAAAAGCTGATTGGGCAAAGTAGGAGATTATAAAACGGCATCTACCTGACTCCAAAATAATAACACAAGGGGTAGAATTCTAGAGGGAAAGAAAGGAGAAAGAAGTGTATCTCTAAAAGGGAAAAGAAGTCAAATATTCCCCCAGATAAGCAAACATTATCTAGAATGTTGATTCTACAAGATTTGTGCTAGGACTATGTGTATCTGGCTTCCAGCAAATGTCTTTTCCATCCTTTATAACCAACAAGTTTTCCAACAAGAGATGCCAGAAATGTTTTAATACTTCAGGCATAACTATGTTTTCCATATTACTAGTAGTATTACTTCCTCCAAAGAGGCCACAACAACAAAGTTTAGCCTTCCACCATCTCTGTGATTGTGGTTAATGTGAGAGGGTACAATCACCTCACCAGGTTCATGTTTGTGTCATATTAATCTTGGTCTCTCTCATCTCAATCAAACCCAATTGTCACTCAACCATACAGTTTTAAGCACAAACATTCAAGCAGATCCTGAAAAGGGGGGAAATACCAAGTAGGTTAGTTTATTTTATTTATTTATTTATTATTTGGTTTTATATTCCGCCCCTCCCTGCAGGCTCGGGGCGAGTTACAACATATAAAACGGGCAGCATGCAACAACCATGCAGCCCTACAATAAAACATTAAAACATTTAAAATTACATGTCACAACGCAGTAAGGAGGAAGATACAGAAGTTGCCTTAGGTCCAGGACCCCAATAGGCAGGGCAGTTATGTCAGCATCAGCAGGCCGAGGGGCCTAATCAAAGGCTGATCTAAATAGGGCAGTTTTACAGGCCCTCTGAAAGGAAATCAGTTCTGAGATGGCTCGGGTTTCCTCTGGGAGGGAGTTCCAGAGCACCGGGGCTACCACGGAAAAAGCTCTTTGCCTAGTTGTAGACAGATGGCAGGAGCGGATTGATGGTATCAGAAGCAGATTTTGTTCTTCTGAACGGAGTGGTCTCGGGGGAATATACGGGGCAAGGCGGTCCTAGTTATCTCTACTATGCCAAGACTATCTCCCTACAATGGTTCTACAATGTGTAGCTGCTATATGGGTTAAAAAGAGTCTTCCATAAAAGGCTAAATAAAGTTATGGCATGTTTTTACTTGTTCTGTTGAAGGTTTTCAGATCCCAGTTGTGGGTGTGCTAGAGAAGCAATCCTAATCAAGAAAAAAAGTCTCAACTGATCATCAGCTGGCAACTTTGGTCTTATCTCTGAATCCTTTTTATAGGATTTTCCAGAATGTGGTAAGCTGATTGAAATCATTAATCTTCATTCTCTGCGTTTCGACCTTGAGGAATCAGCATGAAAGTCTTGCAAAATGTTGCATTCCACAACAAGCGAATCGAATTGTAGATTAAATGCTTAGTTAAGAAGACAAATAATCTGCCATTCCTTTCTGAAGGATAATGTCAATGCAATTTGAAAACCTGCTGCCATGTTCATGGAATGTACAGCCTAGAATGTTTCGTGTGCAAAGTACTTGTGATAAAGTCCTCCAAAACACTTTTACTCCTAACATATCTCTGCTTTCTGTTAAACTGTAACTACATCAAAATATTAGCATGTTTGACTTGGATTTTTCATATGATTTCACTGCTTTGCAATACAATTGTAAGTGGCACATCTGTTTTCACTTATAGGAAAGCCCATTAATAGCTCCCTATACTGTTGTCCCAATACTGTTTCAGTGGCAATGGGACCCCTCTACTGCATTTCTGATATTCCAGTTTCATGGCATTAGTTGACATTAAACTCCTCCTCTCCCCCTACCACCCACAATTCTCAAATTGGGTAAAGAACGTGATCTGATTCTTCTTGTCAAAATTGCCCAAAATATTAAGTCCAGGGCACAGTTATGGGAAATGAAAGACTCACATTGTATATCTACAATGGCTGTTTAATTCACTTTGGATGTGTCCCAGAGGCAGTTACATTCACCATCCCCAACCCACTGTGGTGAAGTCTAGCTGGGCCAAGATCAGTTCAATCCCATTGGACCATCGCCTTACCATTCCTGTCACCATTGCCACTAGCAGATACCCACAGAGTTCTGTCAGAGTTCCTGACCATGTACTGACACAAGCAGAGGCACCGAAGCAACAAGGGAGGAGGTATCAGCACAGGGCACTCACAATGACCAGGAGCTCTGTGTTTGTTCAGCAGGAATTATCATGGGGACTCCACCTTATCACATTGACTGTTGTAGGACACTTCAGCCTCTTTTCAAGCATAGAGAGGCACTGAGCTCATTACATGAGTTACACTACTTCTGGCAGTCATACATAGACCTCCATGGTTGAAAAGAACAGAAGTGTCCTGAGAGGAGGGAACTCCAGCAATCTGACCTCAACACATTGAGAAATTACTCCCTCATAGGACACTTCAGCCTCCTTTCGAGCATGGAGAGGCATGGAGCTCACGACATGTTCTAGGGTTGAAAAGAGGCAAAAATGTCCTGAAAGATGGAACTCTGAACACGGGTCAGCAATCATGTTCAGAGCTCCTACCTCTTATCGCACTTTACTCCCATGTTTACAACTGAAAAATAGGTAGGATAGGATCCCTCAAAAGTTTCTCATCCTGTTTCATTGCCCAACTGTCAGCAGTCTCTTGTATCCTATGGGCTTTGATGCAGAACCATATGATCCCATGGAAAGAAATGATTTTAACCTGGATCGCTGTCTTTTGTATCCTATGAGGTTTGATGCAGAACCATAGAACCCCATAGAAAGCAATAGTTTTAACCTGGATCACTGTTTCACGCAGAACTATAGGATTTCATGGAAAGAAATGGTTTTAACCTGGATCACTGTTTTTTGTATCCTATGGATTTTGATGCAGAACCATAGGATCCCTTGGAAAGAATTGGTTTTAAACTGGTGTCAGTCTCCTTTTATGTAAGGAGCTTTGGGCAGGGCAAGGGATCTCTTGGACTTTGAATATTGTTGTTTCTGCTGATTAAAAACAAAAAAGTAATACTGACCTTGTGATGAATGTAAGATAAATGTATTTCCAGTTCTTATGTTTCCACATGTGTGTGTGATGGGGAGGCAGAATGCAAAACAGGACTGCTGATTATATAAGAGGGGCAATACTCTACTCTTAAGATACAGTCACCCATGCTTTTCCCTCTCAATGTGATGACTTGGATAGACCCTTTCTACTTCCTTTCCCCCATGCTGGTGGATTCAGTTAAAGGGAGTGGGGTGGTAGCCCATCTAGACAGTGGACCAGTCCACATCAAACCCAATCATGCTATCCACATTATGCCCAAAATGCAGGGTTGCTAGGGTTTCAGCCAAACCCTAGAGCACCCCCCAATTTTCCTTAACATAGATTAATCTAGTTTACTTTGTGATAAGAACTGGAAGTCCTCAGAAGTCATGGAAAAGGACATTTCAATCATGACTGATTTTGAAAAACAAAGTCAGTTGATGGGAAATAGAAAGGGTGCAGACCACCTTTGGCACATAATGTTAAACCATCCAATGTTAAGAGTGTTGATTTACTTTTTGTGTACGTGATTGGAGAGACAGAATCTGCCATGCCTTTAAATGTGGTGCATTTGGCAAGTGTAGCTAGTGCCACACTACCCTGCATGTTCTTCTAACCAGAAAGCAGCTGTGTGGCAGCATAACATTTACTCGGTGGTGTTAAACTAACTCGCAAGTCACATCCACACTTAATGTTCTTTCACTGCATTGAGGCGTGATGTAGTTTTTATTCTCTTCTCTGCAGTTTCTATTTCTTTCAAGAATGTCATTAAAAGATATAATCTTGTCACAGTTTGATAGTCCATCACAGGAACTGCCCCATTGGGCTGGGGGTCAAGCATGCTGGCTGCAAAATGGCTACAGGAAAATAGGAAACCTCAAACACATACTTTCAGTGAGTTAGTTTTCATTTCTTTCACTGCATGTAGCAAGCTGAAGAAACACCTATTTGTTGTGCCACAGAAACTCTGGGATTACATTCCTAATGACTGAGGAAGGGGGGAAAGGCAGTCTACTGACTCTTCAAAAGTGTGACACAAAGGGAAACAGAATTTTTTACTTATCAGTAATGTGTGCATTTTTAGTAGACCAGCATTTGTAACTAACTGCAGGTTAAATATCTCTTAACCAAAATGTTTTGGATTGGAAGTGTTTTAGATTTGGAATTTATTCACACACAAACACACACACCTTTTTGCATGAAATAAAATTTGGACACACCGAACAATCAGAAAGCAAAATTGCCTGTATTTCAGAGCGCACTATAGAATTACTATAGTTTGACACATGAAACTATGGATCAATGGCAAACTATATATTGTGCTTTACTTCCAGAAGCATGCCTCTCTGGAGGACCTAGAGAGATCCACAAACCCTTCTAGGGGAAATAATTTATGGAGTGTGGGTAAATTTAACCATGGATATAAAATCTGTGTATTGGGGAAATTGTGCTGTAGCTAATTTCTGATTTGGAGATAAGCTAATTATTTTTTCATCTTCTGCTTCTGCTTCTCATTCTCCTTCTCCTTCTATAAGTTTCCAAGCTATATAGTAAACGAAGTAGAGTTCGCACTTTAGAGAAGCTAAAATAATACAGATTATACAGTCACTGAAACAACGTCATGCAAGGGATAGCAACAGATGCTTTTTCAAAATAGCACTGACCTTTTCAAAGTGTATTTAGGATGACAAATGTTCCTTATGACTGAACTTTGGTAATGTTACGCACCTCTCTTGTGCCATAATTAGGGGTATTTGAGATTTTTTATTTCCTTGTATTTTGAAAAAAATCATTCTGATCAACAACTTCTAGAATTACATTGCAGATTAAAATTCACATTTTACGCCTCTCCAATATTTTTGTGATAAAATATATCTGAACATGTGTGGTCTAAGAGATTTAGAACATTTAGAAATCAGATATAGAACATTTAGAAGTAAGAAATGTGTATTTGAATGTACATTTTCATGCTGATTAATTTTTGTAAACAAATCACATATTAATGCAGAAATCGAACAAATGAATCCACACACGTCAAACTGACAAATAAGAAATACAACTTATTCATCCATCCCTAATTACAATCTGGCCAATGGTAACCAAAGAATGATACACTATGGATTAGAATAACAGCTGGAAATAACTGTAACACTTATGCTTAACACTCAACTCGCTAATGCCAGTTATTATTAAGCCACATTAGAGAACGTGTTATTCACTTCATTCTATGTGTTAGTTTGCTTCAAGGGGGCAGAGAAGACCTCGGATTTGGCCATTCATGGGACTAAAAAGGAATGGAGAAGGATAACTGCACCAATTCTGGCTAGTGCCTCCAAGATGGTTTAGGCAGCTGCCCCCTTTATTTATATATAGCCGCATATCAGCAAAATACCTGAGCAGTTATTAAAGGTGAGCAAGTCTAAATTAACTGTCTTTGTTTATGGAGAAGCACCAGTGCTTGCGTTGTCCAGTGTATTTGTTTTAGATTTGTAGCATTTGGGAAAAACCTCATTGGTCGTGTGCAGATTGTTCTTGCTAATTTTGGGCTTTCCCCTCCCAAATCAAGCTATGCCAATATTAAATTCTGACCACTAGCACACTGCACAATTTTTAAGTGTGCGTTAAACTCAAAATCTCACAAGAAGGTACTCTTGCAGTCAATAAAACCCAATCCAGCTAGAAAGTGAGGAATGTTATAGAAGGGGAACAGCTTAATTTGGGCCAGGTCTCATCCAGACTCAGTGCACAAATCTGTCATCTATGCCAGAAATCAACACAGTGGCTGAAAGAAGAGAAAACTAAATTATCTGTCAGCAGCTCCTCTAACTAATGTCTTCTCTTGATGCACAACATTAGATAACACATGTAAGAGACATGTATAGAAGTTGAGAAAGAGTATGCAATTGGGGGGGGGGGGCAATGCCATTTTCAGTGCCCAGTATCCAGCTCCATGCTCCCCCCCCCTTCCATTTTTAGATAACTTTCCAAATTTGGGAGGGGTTTCTGTTTTCATGCCAGAAAGATCCGGTCCATTGACACCAATGGGGAAACTTTAGAGGCTGATTTCTCTCGAATAAGGATGAAACTCCCCCCTCTCGTAAGAAAGAAGAGGAGGAGTCACAGCTTACCTTATTTGTGATGCTGCCCTGCCCACACGTCACTGCCTCCAACCTCAGGTAGAGTGCCGCTCAGCCCCATTGGCCCCCATTAGCTGAAAAGATACGGCTGCTGTGATCTATTCAGACTAAGGCTCCAGCTTCCCCCACCCAGCTCGTTTTCATAGATTCTGCAACTGAATCTGCTGAATCCTCTGAATCCGGTACACAAAAATGAAATCGTGCATGCCCCTAATACCTCTCCTTCTTCCTCCTCTGCTTCTTCCTTCTCTGCTTAAATGAACTGATCTGTCAGCATTGTATTCTAGTAACCAATGAAACATCAACAGTAGGGGCTTTAATGTAAGAAGAAGCTAGATTACATTAATTTTAAGCCATCATGACTTAATTTTACATGAGTAAATCCTGTGAAGTGATAGATGGAGACCTGGGGTATATCCAGGGCCGTAGCCAGGATTTTGATTCGGGGCTGAGTTTGGTTCGGGGGGGGCTGAGACTGGGTGGAAGAGGGTCTACCCTAGCAAACCTTTTGTATTGTTATCCCAATAACCTCATTAATGTGGGATATAATGAGCATGGTGATCAGATCATGATATGAATAAACATAACAGTTTAAATAATGTACCAGTAAGGCCTTTTCGCGGACCACCCTGAGAATTTCGGGGGGTGAAGCCCCTTAGCCCCCCCCGGCTACATGCCTGGGTATATCCAATGGTGCCTTTTGTTGTAGGGTTTCATGCATGCATTCCCATTTTTGCTTGAAAATTAGATTTTAGGAACCTCATTTATTTTGACAGACATACATCTTGAGTCATACAGATGATATAAATCAGCCAAGCAAACAGATAATTAAAAACTTAATTGCACCTACCTTAAAAATAGAAAAACAGGAATATTTTTACTTGCTTGCAGAAGGGCAATGAAGAAGAAGCCATCCTAGCCAGCATATGGAGAGAGTTCTGTAGTCTGTGAACAGTCACCAAGAATACCCTCTCATTTGGTACTATCCTACATGCTTGGAAGTTGGTGGGAGTGATGGAAGGGTCTCCTCAAAAGATCTGAGCCTGGGAAGGTTAATAGAATGACAGGCTTTTTCAGATGGCCCAGATATGCCCTTAAGCCCTTAAATGGTACAAGGGTACACATGAATGCTTTTTATGCATGCATTTTACCCAACATAGAAGGTGAGATTCACCTTTGAGGTTTTTCTACAATCAATGAGAAGATAGGCAAAGCTGAATAACAAGCACAGCTATAATGTTCAAGATATATGAGATAGAACAAGAGAAATCTGTCCACTCACTGTGAGGTGGCATGAGTTTTGAGCCACTTTAGTAGCTTCAGTTATGAAACTTTTAAAAACTAAGCAATAGATCTAAACAATGAGTGACTGCTGAGTGCTATTATGCCTACTTAGACATGAGTTCCTCTGAGTTCGATGGAACTCACATTTTGGTAAATAGGAAATGGACTGTAGTACTGAACATTATTATTTGGAACAAATGGTTTTATATTATAGACAGCCTGCCACACTTCTAGACACTGAAATTTTCCCCATCTTTTTTTCATACCTAAAAGGAAAAGAAAAATAGGTGCACAATTTCATTTGATCTTGCTCTCTGGAAATGTTATTGAATGTAATGAGATTTGCTTTTATGTAAACATGTACAGATTTATGCAAAACCATTCCTGTAATATAGCTATTTCTGTGGGTTTAGTATCGTGTATCTTTTATATTCTACTCATCATTTTAAAACAGTGGTTTCATGCTATTTACTGTATATCAATAGTTCTACTAACGAATCTGTAACAGTGAGGCCTTGAGAACAGACAGGAATGACATATGGCCGTTCTTTGTCAATAGGAAGTACTAATTGCCAATGTGAATGAAACCTATATTCATTCATACTTTGTTAGACCATGCCATGGAAACTTTGATAACATGATAAGGCCCATGACGTCAAGTTACTTCAATAGGTTGTTCAAGTGATGAAAAATATGTGCGTAAATGAATATATATATATACACACACACACACATATTTCAGGGACTGAAGAGTGTTTACTATAGTTAATGGATGCCAAAGTACCCACTGAGTGACTTTCATTTGGTAACTGACCAGATGAGACTGCCCTAAATCAAACAGATCCCCTATCTCCAGTTATGGATATTTACTTGGGGGGGGGGGATCCATGCAATAGACTTAATACCAAGTAAGTGAATATAGCTTTATGATTTTAAGAAAATACTTTATACAGCTTGCATATATTTGTACATTGATATAGAAGTGGTCGGTATGTACCATATATACTCAAGTATAAGACGAGTTTTTCAGCCCTTTTTTAGGCTGAAAAAGCCCCCCTCAGCTTATAGTTGAGTCAAAGTTATTTATTATTTTACTCTCTCATTGTTATTATTTTATTACATTTATTATTTGGCTCTATTTATTATTGTTATTATTACATGTATTATTTTACTCTATTATTACATTTATTATTTTATTATATTTTATTCTTAAATTTATTATTTTACTCTATTATTGTTGTTGTTGTTACATTTACATTATTTTACTCTATCAATATTATTTTTATGAGTCATTATTTTACTCTATTCTTACTATGATTATTACATTTACATTATTTTACTTTATTATAATTATTACATTTATTATTTTACTCTATTATTATTGGAAGCATACATAAGCACATTTACATTGAAGAAGGTTAAAATAATGGTTTAATCAGAGTTGGACAGTCCTATCTTAAATTATAGTTTTATGTAAATATTCAAAAACATTTCACCTACTGATGCCTCAATTAAGTAGGTGAGGCACCTATTTTTATTTGCTGTATTTCCCACGCTTGGCTTATACTTGAGGGAAAATTACAGATTTTAAAGGTCACAACATCCTTCATCTTGAGACAGGTCTCCCTCCTCCACCTTACCTATGGCAATAGAGAAGCCTAATAAGAAGAAAATACAAGCCAGAGGGGAAAAAAATGAAAGGATTAAAAAGCTTCCTCTTGAATGGCTTCCAGAGTTAAGCATTCTAAGTCCTTAAAAATGTAAACTGCCTTTGAACCTCCTCTATAAATATATATGTTTTAATCTTATCTCATCCTTAGTTTTTATCACTGTATTTATTTTCCACATGTGGCCTGCTCCTTTTATTTTATTTGGTTGTTTTATTCTATTTGAAATGTTGTTTTATGGTTTTATGTTAATGTATTGATATCTATTTGTGGGCTTGACCTCATGTAAGCCACCCCAAGTCCCTTTCAGGGAGATGGTGGCGGGGTACAAATAAAGCTTATTATTATTATTATTAAAACATTTTCCTCCTATGTCTACTAGTATTAACTTATATATTATTTCACTATAATTAGAACTGCATATCCATAAACTCCTCAAACTATAAATCAGGTCTACTCATGATTAAAATCTTTTAGGAGCTATTTAATACAAACATTTGCAAATGGATATAGTTACAGATGAAATCGGGGCCAGCAGATTGTAATGGTTTGAGCATTAGACTACAGCTCCAGAAACCAGGTTCTGAATCCTCATTCAGCCATAGAAACCCATTGGTGACCTTGTATGAGTCACGGTTTCAGCCCCAGAAAATCCAATCATAAATTCACCCTAGGAACACATTAAGAAGGAAATGACTTGAAAGCACATAATAACAACATCATCATCAACAACAACAACAACATCATAGATGAAACCATAGTTCATTGGTAGAGTATCTCTTCTGCAATAGAAGGATATACCTCTATTTCTAGACATCTCCAAGTAAGGTTAAAAAAGCCTAGAGAACTACGGCCACTGAGGTTAGATGATTCTGACTGCATTTAAGGTGACTTATTGTCTTCCCAAGTGGAATACTCATAGTTTGATCTGACTGTTCAGTATTCAAAGGATTCTACATCACAATAGTCTTTCGAATAAAAATCAAAAGATTTCAGAGACAATGAAGCAATTGTGCATTTGTCGTTCTACAAAGGACTACAACCAGTGCCCTTTGGAGAGACTGACAAGGTCCTTGGAGAAGGATTTTACCCACATAGAAGTGTGAAACGTATCTGATTGCTCATTTTCACTAATGTAATGTCAGGATCCGTCTGAGTGCTTAGCTCCTAAAAGGTATTGCATATTGCTAGCAAATTTAATAACAAGACGCTCTTAGAAATCCTTTGCATTTTAACACTTTTGGGACCTCTGATGTGACTAGCAGGAGACACCTCTTACAGACTGTACGTGGTGGAATTTATGACACCTAAGCAGACCACCTTCACAGGAAAGTAATTAGTTTGCCACTGGTGAGTTGCATTGTGGCTATTTATCATCCATCATCCATAGTGTAAAAGAAAAACATCTTCAACAAACAGAAAAGTATCAAAAGCTCACAGAGGTGTAAGTAGCACATTTTGATTAGGTGCCCAAGGACCCTTCCATACATCCACATAATGCAGAATATCAAGGCAGATAATCACAATATCTGCTCTGAATTGGATTCCCTGAGTCCACACTGCCATATAATCCAGCTCAATGTAGATTTACATCTGTGTGGAAGGGGACTTAGAACATTTAGGAAGACCTTGGAAGCAAACGGTTGCAATAAGTGGTTACCACAGTACATTGGATTTGCGACTTAACAAAGGAGAACTTTCTAGATCTAGGATTGTGGTCTACTAAATGATGGAAAATGACACTCAATTGTGATCAAATATCATTTTCAACAAAAATCTATAATCTGTCATTTCCAGCAGACCCCTTCAATCACTCTAATATAATCCCAAATCTGAACTCAAAATATTAAAAACTGGTTTGAGCATCTCTTGTTCATGAGGAATATGTGTGACTGGAAAGATTGAGCATCCGTTTTTAAGAATTCAAAAATCTGAAATATTCCAAAATAGTCCACATGGGGGGCTGAGAAAGTACGGTAACTTTGCTTTCAGATGGTTCAATACACAATCGTCAGCCTATGTGTACAAGGTATATACATGGACTGTGCCAAAGTAATGAAAATGACTTGGCTACATAGCACAGAAGGACCAGAAAAGGAAAGTGGGTATTGAGGCAGGGGGAGGGGGAAGCCAGGCTTACAATTTGAGTCTTTGTACCAGTTGGTACAGTAACAAAATGTGTCATAGTTTTGTGTTTTCTCACAGGTGAAAATGCAGAGGAGTCTGAAGCATCAGCCTTACATTTCGAGAACTAAGAACAGTGTGACTAGGCTGTTCTGAATGGTTCCCCAGACATACTACAGCCCCGACTTGACTCTGTGTGATTTCTTTTCCCAAGCTCAAAACCCATTTCAAAGGACATTATTTTGGGATAGTTGAAAATGTCCAGTCAGCTGTTATGAGGGCTTTGAACAACATCTCAAGTCTGTCTATCATCTCCCAGTAACAGAATTCCTCAGTTATACTTGGCAACTAAACTGTTGCCTAAATAATATTATATTTCTAAAATAAACCATTGTATTACATAACAGAGCTTTGGACTTGAGGACAATGGTGTTGTATGTGACATTGATCCCTTCAACTTTTGCATAAGGAATGTATGCCCCAAATTTAATATTGCTGATACTACAGATACTATCTTCCCTAACTCATTTTTGCCCTTATCTTCAATTTATCTTGACAGGAAGAAATCTGTACTCGGGAACTGCCTCTATTAGCATTGGCCAGCATATATAGGCTTAATACATAATTAAGTGCTCTGATGAAAACTCTGTGACTCATATGTACAAAGCCATTGCTTTCTGGCTCCCAAATTATTAATGTAGGAATAGAAATTCCCCAAAGCCCCTTCAGGAATTTGCTCATGGGCTCCAACCAGTCAACCAAAACTCTCTAATGTCTCCTCCCATTGTAAAAAGTAAGCCCAAAATCTCAGTGTTGTCTGACACTGACATTTCTCATTTCAATCCTATCCAAAATATTAAAGATGTTCATTTCTGGAAGGAGATGAGATCCCGTTAATTTTATCCTTCACTGCCTATTTTGCTCTCGTATTCACACACACATACACACATCAATATTTTATTGAGCATGACAACTAATTTTATACATGCCACTTATTCTTCAGTTATGAGCTTCCTTATTTTGAATCAGTAATAAGAGATCTGCAACAATGCAGTGCAGAATGTACTAACCAAGCACATGGTTTCCACTCCACCATCAAAAATAGCTTTCTGTCAATATTCTACACTCACTGGGAATGCCCTGCCCTTATTCAAATGTTTGGAGTTTTCTTTTCTGAGCACATGATTCTATAAATGTTGGTATTCTCAGCTCTACATACACTCATGGGCAATGCCAAAGAGATTCACATTTCAGTTTAGTAATAGTATAGGTTCTTCCAAAGATGGTTCCAAGCCCTATCCATCAAAAGATAATATGTCTTTTTTTCCTCCTTGACTACAATTCTTTGGTAAGGACAAAAGATGGAAGAAGGCATTGAAAAATGCTGGAAGGTTGCACAAATGGAATAGAATACCACCAGAACCAATAAAGGGTGCTTCTAGAAATGGGGGGAACCCATGCCAAGACAGGTTTAAAAATCCCACTTCTGCCTTGGTTTTTTTCCCCACACCTTCCCCCCCCCTCCAAAAAAGTGGGCTTTCCTGGTTGGGTGTCCCATACCATCCTGATAACTTCCAAGATGGCATGGGGCCACTCAATCTCCCCCCCCCCAAAAAAAAGCCTTTGAATGGAGTAAAACGATCGAGCCTCCATAACACTCCTTCAGCAGACATCCTGGCACATAGAATTGACATGCCAGGAGGCGGGGGAGCAGGGGTGATTTTCCTATTTCCCCCCCACACACTCCTGGTGCATCATTTCTACCCAACAGGAGGCCTGCCGGAGAAGAATCATGGTGGCCAGGTAAGTTCTTGTTTAATTTTAAGACTTTGGGGGAGGGGGTTGGGGTGCCCTCTCAGTTCTCTGGGATCATGGAGACTGAAAACGCAGGAGTCAGTCCCCCCAGGCCCCATACCCCATTAGACCTGGGCCTTTCAGGAAGACCCAGGCCTAATGGGATATTTAATTAATTTAGGACAAAGCAGGATTTACCTGCTTTGTTCCAAATTAATTCTCTTTTACTGGAGATGTCGTTTGGACAGCTCTGGTAAAAGTCGAACAGGTCCTACTTTTTGGGGCCTGTCTGGAAGCACCCATAGTGTAGTAGTTAACATGTTGGACAAACATGTGACATTGACTGAGCCAATCACTCTTCCTCAACTTCACCCTTACATGTCTGGAGCCAGTGTACCTAAGGGACTGCCTAACCCCATACTGTTCCATGTGAACACTTCGATCTGAAGACTGGAATCTTCTAGCCCTGCCCAATGTCAAATAATACCACCTAACTTCAACACTGAGAAGGGTGTTCTCCATCATCACCCCAGTTCTCTGGAACGCACTACCCCCAGACGTTCGGGCCTTGCGTAATCTGTTGGCCTTTCGGAAGGCCTGCAAGTCGGCCCTATTCCGGCAGGCCTTTGAGTTGTAATGTGTTATCCCCTAGGACTTGTGTTATCTCTTAGGAATTGTTTTATCCTTGTGGTTTTATTGCCGTTGTAGATTTGTTGTTTTATTCTGGTGCTTGTCGTAAGCCGCCCCAAGCCGGCTGGGAGTAACGGCCAATAAATCTAACAAATAAATAAATAAAGTTTTGTAGATTTATGGATTAAGTGAATATGGAAGAGGAGGAGCAAATACCTTGCTTTGAACTTATTGGAAGAAAGATGGGTCATTTTTTTTTTAAAAAAAGCATTATTAACAAACAAGCATTAGTAAAATGTGTACATAGTGACTGTATAGTAAAAACTTTCAGAACACCTCATTTTACTCACCAGGATGGAGAAAGCCATAGAAACTTTAGAAGAATTGTGGATTCCTGTGAAGGAATTCAAGACAGGACAACACACAAAAAAATTAGAAGTGGCTGTTGGATCCATTGCTGCAGAGATAGCTGGACCATGCATTTTATGACTTCTCCTGTCACAGCTGCTCTGGGTTCTACAGGAGGTGTCCTGGTGCCCATGCTTTGCTAAGACTATAGACTAAAATTTGAATAACTCCCATAGCAACCAAGATGCAAAAACGAAGGGTGGATTCACTGCCCATGTAGCACAGATCTACCAGCTATCCCTAATGAACACTTTAAAAAAATCTTCAAACAATCAGATGTGACTGTATTGAGTATAAGAAATAGTGAAAATCAGAACTCATTCCTTATTTTTAAAAAAATAATGCAAAATTCTAATCACTTCAGTAGTAACCATTCTTGCCAATGCTTTGTGTGTTTTATTTGATCACCCAAATGAGATATGCCTAATACTCCCTGATCCTGTATCATGGGCTGAATAGGAAGACTGTATTCATACGAAAGGCTTTAATGTTTAAAGGCGAATATTAAGACTCCAGTCACATCTCCACGAACTGCACCACGGCATACACAAGATTTGCTGAATTATTTATGTAGCAAGCAATCCAAGTCGACCAAGTAAAGCAAGATTGGAGATTTCAATGCCCAAGTTTGGCTACATTTCCTGGAGCTATAGTTTTAAGAATTTAAAAATAAAATAGGAAAATGTCTCTCTGAACATTGTGGGAAATAATTATAGTACTCCTCTGCCACTAAATAGGAGATTTGTTGCAGGCAGAGTAAAGCATTTGTGCCCATTGCCTGCTGCTCAGCATAACTTGAAGAGGGAAAAATCTTGGATTTTGAAGAAGCACAAATAGAAAAAGGGAGAAACATTGTGGCAAATAATTATAGTACTGCTATGTTAAATTGCCCTGATAGTCTTATACAGTATGTGGTAGAAGATAATATTCTATTGCCCATATTCAGTATTCAGCAGAGGAGTGAAATGTTTAGGGATGACTCTCAAAGCTTATGTCCTGCTGTCCGTCCCCTCTTCTGTCCTGCTTTATTACTTTATCACTTGTTTTTAATTTATTTTGATAGTTTATCACACTTTCTCAATCTTTTTACCCTGAAGGAAACTTTGAAGGTCTCCTTTAATATGTTCTCTATAACAATCTGTAGGTCCTCTAGCACAGTGTTTTTCAACCTTTTTTGAGCCGTGGCACATTTTTTACATTTATAAAATCCTGGGGCACACCACCAATCAAAATGACACAAAATGACACTCTAACACAGTAATACATATAGTTAATATGTTTTAAAATGTATTTATACACTCAGTGTGAAACCTGGGCCTGTTTCGATGAACACAACATAGATATCCTGGCAGGAATGGCAGAAAGACACAAACTTCCCACACAGAACTCCTATAACCAAAAGAAAATACTATAAGAATTTGGTGGGCATTGACCTTGGGTTTTGGAGTTGTAGTTCACCTATATCCGGAGAGCACTGTGGACTCAAACAATGTTGGATCAGGACCAAACTTGGCATGAATACTCAATATGTCCAAATGTGAACACAGATGGAGTTTGGGGAAAATAGACCTTGATATTTGGGCGTTACAGTTTCTGGGATTTATAGTTAACACACAATCAAAGAGCATCCTGAACTCTTGCAACAATGGAATTGAACCAAACTTGGCATATTGAACTCTCATTACCAACAGAAAGTACTGGAAGAGTTTGCTTGGGAATTGACCTTGAGTTTGGAAGTTGTAGTTCACCTACACCCAGAGAGCACTGTGGACTCAAACAATGTCATGTTATGTTGTTCTTTGTTTTCTATCCAGAATCACAATGTTGGAAGGAGGCTCACCACTTCAAGGTCCCTAAAGCAGGCATGGGAAAACTTCGGCCCTCTGGGTGCTTTGGACTCCAACTCCCAGCATTCCTAACAGCCTGAAGCCCTTTCCTGCTTAAGTGGCTGAGGGGGAGAAAGGAAAAGGCCCTGAGGCTGGTAGAAATGGTAGGAGTTGGAGTCCAAAACACCTGGAAGGCCCAAGTTGGCCCATGCCAGCTTTTGACAGAGACCTCTTCCTCCCCTTTCCCATCACGCCCTTTCCCCCCTCCTGCCGAACACTTACTTTTTCTTCTACACTGCCGCTTCTGCCACCATTTTGATCCGAGGGGGCAGCGTGAGCGTGTTCAGGAGGGGAGGGGGGAGGGAGGAAGACGTGACCCATGTGGGTGCTACTGCGCAGACTCACCCCAGAGCAAAGCAAGGCAAAGCGAGCAGAGCAAGGCTGGGAAGAAGGGAGCCCGAGTGGAGAAGAAAAAGTGTTCGGCAGGAGGGGGAAGAAAGGGTATTGGAGGTTCCAATTTCCCATGGCACACCTGATGATTGCTCACGGCACACTGATTGGGAAACACTGCTCTGGCACAATACTTTTATCAAAGTCTGCCAAAGAAGTTCTGCAATTCTCAGAATTTCCCAGAACCTATGGCCATGCCAGCTGATGAATTGTGGGAGTTTTCCATGCCTTCATCAAGTTATATTGAACTACAACACCCAGCAGCTCCAGCTGGTGACCAAATTGTCTGTAATGCACCAGGAAGAGAAAGGATGCCCTGGCCTATAGATTCTATACTATTCTTCTATTTAGTTATTATCTAAAGGTGCTTTGCCATCTCTAAATATGATATTCACAGCTAGGAAATGCCTATTATTTAGGACTGAGAATATACTGTGGATGCCTCCAAATTGCTGCTCTTATCTTCAGCTTGGCATTAGATTATAGAACTAGTGGCAGAAGGTTGAATGGTAAATTGCTTCATTTAAGTGGTGTTAGTGAGCAGTGTGGTTTCAGAGAAATCTCATATGGAACAAGAAACAGTATACCCTGTGTCTGGGAAGCACCTTAGTGTATAAATGCCGTACCTTTAGCATGCGAAACAAAAGAGGAAAGCCACTTGACTGTGATAAGGCATATTCACTCTGTCCCACTTTGAAGACATTTTCACTTGAGACAAGAGCTTGATCATATCCATGTTTGCTCAGAAATAAGCTCAGCTAAGAACTGGTTCCTAGCAGGTCAAATATACCCAGAAGCTGGGCTAAAAATTGAGGCACAAAAATGTGTTTTGGCCAGTATTATTATAACAATTCTCTTTGTCCCTCTTCATAGATCATTGAACTGTTGTGGTTAGATTTCTGGTCCTTGTTTAGCTCATCTTTTACTTTGCTTCTCATCTGTCTTAAATGTTTAAAGAATTTTGCAGGTCATTTAATTAAACTTTTCTTTTTTTACTGTGAACAGTGTCCTTGCTTTCAGTCCAGAATTGTTCTAGTTTCCTGACTTAATAATGCAAATCTTATGTTTTCTGACTTAATAGTGTAAATAGTTTCTTTACATAGTCTTTAGACTATGTAAATAATGTTTTTCAGTTTCTGTTTTGGTACTATGGGTGATTTAGCCTACTTCTTAGCTTTGTTTTATTGTTTAAAATTAACAGTACCATATTCTGCTCCTGATCATGCTTTTGCAAAGAAAAATGTACCTACTTCATCATCTGCTTCCATTTGTATTCAGTTTGACCTCTCTAATGACCATCAGGTGATGCATATGCATACATAACACTTGGTTGTTTAAAGAATGTGTTTGCAATGAACAAAAACTGTTGTCCTCACAAAATTTGATAAGTCACTCTCTTGCGTTATTTCTTGAGTCTATGCCAAATTTTCCTGTAGTGTTTGGTTTGGCTCTTTTTCCTACGTTTGCATTCCAACTGCACATCATTGTCAACATGTCCTATTTTGGAATGTGATCAATTTTCTCCTGGTCATTTCTGTAAATTGTTTTAATTTTGCCCCCCACCTGCCACTGTACTTAGAGAATATACCTAGCTTATAGTTAGATTGATAGATTTCTCTTGCAGATATTGGTATTATTTGATCAAATTTCGCATTGTATCACCCACTGCTTTTGCTACATCTCTCCTCACTATCTGTAGCAACCCAGTTCTCTTTCGTGCCTGGGGGGCAGGGGGCAGCACCGGGGGTCCCCCTTGCATTAGAGCCAGCTGCAGCTGATGAGGAAATGGAGGAAGGGGCTGATGAGTTAGCTGGGCCTTCCTCTCCCACTGAGAGCTTGGCCTGGGATGATGGATGGCCTGACGGCTATGATAACTGGGAAGGTCAGGCCGATTCGGAGAGTGTTGAATCCGATGATTGTTATGAGAAGCCAGGTGGTTTTGGGTCGCAGGAGAGGATCTGGGAAACAGTGGAGGAGGAGGCCATGGAAGCTGAAAGGGAGTTCGACTCTCATGAAGATAGTGAACCAGGTGCTGGGAGGCAAGGACATAGCTTTGATAGGAGACGGAGCATTGAGTCTAGCAGGAGGGGTTGGCACCGCAGCCTAGAGCGCCAGAGAAGTGCAAGGTCCCGTAGCACAGATTGGCGGAGAAGCCTAGAGCATCGGGGTCCTCGCCAAGGGGATTAAGTATAGGATCCGTGGGAACGGATCCTCAGTAGCTCGGCCACTTCTATCTTACGAGGAGTGAAGCGAGCGAAGGACTACGGAGCCAAGCTACCGGCTCGTGCCTTGCCAAGAAGTTTCTTGGGCCCAGTTTGGACTTTGCCTTGTTCCTTGATCAGCATGGTTTTGCGGAGCCTTTGCCAAGCCTTTGCCAAGCCTTTGCCAAGCCTGCCAAGCTTTTGCCAAGCTATTGCCTTTGGATATTACTACGAACTCGTTACTTTTGGATTGAACTTTTTGATACTTTTTCTGGACAATTACCTATCACCTGTTATTTATTCTTCAATAAATAGTTAGCTGATTACCGTCTCTGTGTGTGTGATTAAGGGGCTGGGCCGAGTCCCTGCATCGTGACACTATCCATGCCATTTGGTTTCTTCTTTGGTTTTCATCTTCAGAGTAAAACAATGTGTAATTATCTGTTTTAAATGGCCACATTCCTTTCCACTTCAGCTCATTCTCAACAAGCATAGCCACAGCTTATGTCTTTCATTTCTCATTTCTTAATTTCCAGTTTCAAGCTGCTCATGTTCGATATTCCTATCATCTATCTTGTTCTCCTTCAGGCTTTTCTTTCACTTCTGAGCAGAGTCAGCAGCTGAATGTCCTTCTGACTTAAGTCCACTTGTATCTTTAGACACAGGCAGTTTGTATTTGTCCATAGGGAAATTATTCCACCAATTTTTTTTTAAAATGGAATACTCAACCTAGAGGATGAATTTTATTTATTTGTTTGTTTATTCTAAAACTATATTTTCTTTTGTGCCATCAAAATATGTCCAGGTTCTCTAATATATTGTCATAGTAACCTCAGAGTAAAACCTAGTGTGGATTATATCCTTTGCAGTCTGTCATAACTGTGTGCACTTCATTTCTCTCTGCTTGACAAATATTCTTCATTATTAGGTAAATCAACATTTGCTTCCCTGAGAGTGTGGTAGGGAAAGGTGGGTTAACCTTCTCTTCGCTGCCTTTCCATGCATAGCCTGACAAGTGAGCTGTTTTTAGACTCCCTCTCTACCCCTCAAGTTTTATTTGGTTGCATGACAAATGCCTTATGTATAAGAAAAGCACACTTGCATTCACCCTTTTCTGTTTGTGCTTTAGAAACTTGTACAGAAAGTCTCTGGGCTTTTGTTTGCTAATGATTTTAATTTGTTGCATGGCCAGAAGAGTTAGCAAATTGCTGATAAGCTTTCGTTTAGGTGTGAAAGGAATCACATGGCAAAGTGTTCATCAAGCCTAGAGTGAATAGCCTCTTCCCATTTGCTTTTGTGAAATGGAGAATAGCTCCTCACCATAAATTACAAGCTCACAAGAACAATACATTTTGCATGTTCTTGCGTATAAAGTGCCCTGCGCAAGGTAAAAGCACTTTACATACTCAGAAATCCTCATTCACTCTGAGAGCAGCATACAAGTAATATGGGATTTCAATAATATGGAAAAGTCTTGTGTCCAAGTCTTCCTATTGATCTGAATAGATATTTCATAGAAAATAACAAACATGTCTGGTAAGAAAAGTAGAGAAAACCTCATTGTAAGGGGTATAGGAGATCGGGAATTTGAGCTTTCTTTTTTTGCAAAGATAAATTTTAACTCATTTGCAAAGGAGCGATATCTAATGTGTTCTTCATGCATTTTCAGCCCAATAGTATTGAAGTGTATGTGTGAAATCCAGGGGATCTGTCCACTCATGGATTCGTTTCCAACCAAGGAATAGATTCCTCTTGATCAAAGCATGGGAGCTTCTATGCTAACATTCTCTGTACAGCCATGAATGGCCTATTCTATTTGGAGAAGTGGTGTGTGTGTGTTTGTTAGATATTCTCAGAATCACTCGATCTAGATGTTCATCTTGGTGGATTCTGACAGATATAGCCAAAAATAATGTTTCCGCACTCTGCAGAATACATGCCCAAACCTATGTAGCCTTTCTTCTTCAACCTCCACAGGATATAGAGTCACCCTAGTCATAAGGCTTGTTTACAAAAGCAAAAACAAACAAGGAAACAAAACAGATTAACCTAGTATACAGGACTGACTGCCTTCATGGTGTACAGCTACATCTAGTGAGTATCCCACTTTGGTTTTTGTTTGTTTATTTTTATTTAGAATCATAGAGTTAGAAGAGACATCATGGGCCATCCAGTCCAACAAGAAGAAGGAAAATTGCATTCAAAGCACCCTTGACAGATGGCCATCCAGCCTTTTTTTAAGAAAAGAAAGTGTGGTGGAGGCTCCAAAGAAAGAGCCTCCACCACACTCCAGGGCAGAGAGTTCCACTGGTGAATGGCTCTGACAGTCAGGAAGTTCTTCCTCATGTTCAGGTGGAATCTCCTTTTTTATAGCTTGAAGCCATTGTTCCATGTCCTAGTCTCCAGAGCAGCAGAAAACAAGCTTGCTCCCTCCTCCCTATGACTTCCTCTCACATATTTATACATGGCTTCTTCAGGTTAAACATGCCCAGCTCTTTAAGCCGCTCCTCATAGGGCTTGTTCTCCAGACCCTTGATCATTTTAGTCGCCCTCTTCTGGACACTTTCCAGCTTGTCAACATTTCCTTTCAATTGTGGACACAGTATTCCAGGTGTGGTCTAACCAAGGCAGAGTAGAGGGGTAGCATGACTTCCCTGGATCTAGACACTATTGATGAAGGCCAAAATCCCATTGGGTGTTTTGCCACCGCATCACATTGTTGTCTCATGTTAAACTTGCTGTCCATAAGGACCCCAAGATCATTTTCACACGTATTGCTCTCGAGCCACGCATCCCCCATTCTGTATCTTTGCATTTCATTTTTTTCTGCCTAAATGGAGTATCTTGCATTTGTCACTGTTGAACTTCAATTTGTTAGTTTTGGCCAATCTCTTTAATCTGTCAACATCGTTTTGAATTCTGCTCCTGTCTTCTGGAGTATTGGCTATCCCTCCCAATTTGGTGATCATGCCTTCTAACCCTTCATCTAAGTCATTTAATCTGTTTTAATTGTTTTAATTGTATTACTGTTTTAGTTCTATTAATTGTACTCTATGCCTTTGTACTGTTTCCTGGCGCTGAGCCAGTAGTATGTAAGCCGCCGCGAGCCCCCGGGAGTCGGCGGCGCAAAAATCGCAATAAATAAATAAATAAATAAATAAATAAATAAATAATAAAGATGTTGAACAGGACCAGATCCAGGACCGAACCCTGCGGCACTCCACTCGTCACTTCTTTCCAGGATGAAGAGGAAGCATTGGTGAGCACCCTCTGAATTTGTCCGATTAACCATTTACAGATCCACCTAACCATAGTTTTGCCTAGCCCACATTGGACTAGTTTGTTTGCCAAAAGGGGACCTTTTTCGAAGGCCTTACTGAAATCCAGGTATGCTACATCCACGGCATTCCCCACATCTACCCAGCCTATAACTCTATCAAAAAAAAGAGATCAGATTAGTCTGGCATGACTTGTTTTTGATAAATCCTTGTTGACTATTAGCAATGACCGCACTTGTTTCTAAGTATTTGAGGCCACTTCCTTAACAATTTTTTCCAGAATCTTGCCTGGTAGTGACGTGAGGTTGACAGGACGCTAATTGTTTGGGTCATTCTTGAAGATTGGGACCACATTGGCCCTCCTCTAATCTGCTGGGATTTCTCCCGTTCTCCGAATACTCTCAAAGATTATTGCCAATGGTTCCAAGAAGACATCCGTTAGTTCCTTCATTACTCTTGGGTGTAGTTGATCTGGCCCTGAAAGAGGACTTGAACTCATTTAGAGCAGCCAGCTATTCCTGGATGACTTGTTTCCCAATTTGGGGTTGGATGTCATCTAATCCCTCATCCTCTCCATCTTGCTGAGGTTGAAGACTACTTTCTTTCTGTGAGAAGACCTAGGCAAAGAAGTCATTAAGCAGTTCTGCCTTTTCCCTATCCCCTATCAGCATTGCCCCATCTTCTCCTTGAAGAACGTCTGTCGCCTCCTTGTTCTTCCTTTTCCTACTGACATAAGAAAAGAAACCCTTTTTAGTGTTCTTCTTAGTGTTCCATCCATTCGGACATACCATCAGTCCTCAACCAGGCAAAAAGCTTTCTTGGTGGTGGCGCCGACTTTGTGGAACGCTCTACCTGAAGAAGTCCGAGGAATTAGAGAACTGTCCTCCTTCCCAAGAGCGTGCAAGACGGCCCTCTTCCGCCAAGCATTCTCTCTTGACAGGGCCGTAACCAGGATTTCGTTTCGGGGCTGAGTTTGTTTCGGGGGCTGAGACTGGGTGGAAGAGGGTCTACCCTAGCAAACCTTTTGTATTGTTATCCCAATAACCCCATTAATGTGCGATATAACGAGCATGGTGATCAGATCATGATATGAATAAACATAACAGTTTAAATAATGTACCAGTAAGGCCTTTTCGGGGACCACCCTGAGAATTTGGGGGGGGGCTGAAGCCCCTAGCCCCCCAGCTACATGCCTGTCTCGTGAGTAAAGCTGGGACACCTCTGCTATCAGTTATTAGCTTCAGCTTTTAAGCAAATTGTAGTAGAAAGTAGATTTTAGATTAACCTGTAGTTTTATTGCTGTGTGGTGCGTTTTTACATTGCTGTAAACCGCTCCGAGCTTCTAGAAGGAGCGGTCTAGAAGTGTGAATTAATAAATAAATAAAATTTATTGTTTTAATGTCCCTGGCAAGCCTGAGCTCATTTTGTGCTTTATCCTTGCAGACCTTTTCCCTACAGGAGTTGGCTATTTGGTTGAATTCTTCTTTGGTGATTTCTCTCTTTTTCCACTTCTTATGCATGTCTCTTTTGAGTCTTAGCCCAGTTAGACGTTCTTTGGACATCCATTCTGGCTTCTTTGCACTTGTCCTGTTTTTTTCTCTTTGTTGGCACTGTTTGCAATTGCGCCTTGAGTATTTCACTTTTGAAAAACTCCCATCTATCCGTAACTCCCTTGCCTTTTAGTATCTGTGTCCATGGAATGCTGCTCAGTATTTCCTTCATTTTTCGGAAGTCAGCTCTCCTAAAGTCCAAAATGGGAGTTTTGTTTCGTTTTGCTTGGACTTACAGTATTTTGCCTCATCTATGGCAAAATCAGGGAGTGGTCCTAAATTTGCTGGAAACTCCAAAGTATCCTGAGGTTTCAGGGCTGCTTGGGCAGCTGAATTGTATCAGATTTTCCCTGATCTGCTGTCCAGGCAGCACACAGTCACTATAATTCTTCCCTTAAACTCATCATTAAAAGACAATGGAGCATGCTTGAATCCTTGAGACGTCAGATCTGACCATGGTGACACATGCCTTATTTACATCCTGGTTTGATTACTATAATGTGCTCTACGTGGATCTGCTTTTAGAACCTTTAACTAGTCCAAAGAACTGCAACCAGATTCCTAACTCAGGCTGGATATAGAAAAACACTAAGTTCCCTATAACTGCAAGGTGCCACCCCCCCCCCCTCCTGTTTTAACAGCTTAATCAGCTGCTGGGTTTTCCCCCCATAAACAATTTAAAGTGCTGGCTGAGACCCATGTGTCTCAGATCCAGGCTATTTGAAGGATTTCCTTCTCTCTCACAAACCGCCTTGTGATCTGAGATCTTCTTTCTATTCTACCAGCTCCACAGGTACATCTGGTTGGAACATGAGAGGGGACCTTCTCAGGCCACATCTACACTGCCATATAATCCAGTTTCTGAACTCAGATTATCTGCTTTAAACTGGATTATATAGTAGTATAGACTCATATAATCCAGTTCAAAATAGATTATCTGGATTCAGAATCCAAATTATATGACTGTAGATCCAGCCTCAGAGACCGCCCCGAAGTTCCGAAACTTCCTTTCCAGACAAGGTAGGCCGCATCTACACTGTTATATAATCCAATGTCTGAATACAGATTATCTGCTTTTAGCTGGATAATATGGCAGTGTGGA
Organism: Anolis apletophallus; assembly: GCA_030556195.1. NCBI lineage: Eukaryota > Metazoa > Chordata > Lepidosauria > Squamata > Anolidae > Anolis > Anolis apletophallus. The sequence continues at coordinate 47,838,192 of JARBWK010000003.1, read as the reverse complement.
CTCATATCATCCAGTTAAAGCAAATAACTGGATTCAGAAACCGGATTATATGGCAGTGTAGATCTAGTGTTAGAATGGGACTCTCCCTAGTCTCTTTTCCCAGACCTATTCCCAAACAAGGGTCCTTCCACGCTACTCTATAAAATCCACATTGAACTGGATTATATGGCAGTGTGGATTTAGATAACCCAGTTCAAACTAGATGTTGTGGATTATCTTCCTTGATATTTTGGGTTATATGGCTGTGTGGAAGGCCCCTAGGAAAGACTTTTCTGTTATGATCAGCATTTGATGAGCAACTATTTAAGGCCTGTCTCATCTAAACAATGCACTGGATCATGCGAATTGTTGTGTTGATATGTGTGTGTGTGAATGTTTGATGATGTTATGTTGTAATCTGGTTTAAAATTTTTAATTGCTTTATCTGGTTTAAACTACTTTTTCTTTTGAGCTTTTAACTATGTGTCTTTTTAACTTCTTGTTAGCCACTCAAAAAAAGGAGGAATGGAAATAAATATAATCATCATCTTTCTTTTCCTCATTTTTTAAAAAATCCAAAAAGCATGTATTTGGGCTCACATTTCTCTCTCCGCTGAATTTAGATGAAAGGGTCAGATTTCCACTTCTCTCAAAAGAAGGAGGAGTGGCTGAACTGTAAGAGATGGCGAGTATATTACCATTTCAAAGCCCCTTTTATGTTTCTAGGGCTTTGAAATTATAATCATCATAACAGAGAGCAAGAGCCTGAGTATGCTCAATGGGTTCTTATTCCTGTTTTCATTTAAAGCCCTACAATTCTGTGCATTCTAAGGATTGGATGTATGCAAAATAGAATGCAAGAAAAGAAAAATGTAATCAAAGAATAGCAAGGTTTTTTTTAAAAAAAAATTAAAGAATGAATGGAAGACATAAGAAGGAAAAAAATAATTACTGTAAATCCTGAACTCATAATAACCCTCACCAACATCAAACTCAGATTAGCAGTAAGCCCTCAGTTGGCTCATAGTATGAAGAACCCTGGGCCTTTCCACAAGGCCCTATATCCCAGACTATCAAGGCAGAAATGCCACAATATCTGCTTTGAACTAGAATATATGGCAGTGGACTCAGATAACACAGTTCAAAGCAGATACTGTGGGATTTTCTGCCTTGATATTCTGGGATATCGGCAGGGCCGGACCTAGGTAATTTTAGATGGTAAGCGAACAGTATTTTGATGGCCCCCAACCAATCACTTATATATATATACTAGCTGAGGACCCGGCGGTGCCCAGGTTATTTGAGGAAGGCATTGTGTGCCAAGGTTGGTTCCTATTAGATGTGTATGTGGCTTGCAGTGGTCTCAAGAAGTTAGTGAAGGTACTGCAAGTCCCATTGGCCATGGTCCATTCCCCTCCCAACAGCACCAGGATGTAGAGTGGGTCATGGGGGCTCTTAGTGCCATGTTTGGTGTTGATCATTCATTGGATGAGGGTCGCAGTAGTCTCAGAAGGTGAGTGAAGGTACTTCAAGTCCCGTCATCCATGGTCCATTCCCCTCCAAACAGCACCAGGATGTAGAGTGGGTCATGAGGGCTTTGTGTGCCAAGTTTGGTCTTGATCAGTCATTGAATGAGGGTCGCAGCAGTCTTGGGAAGTGAGTGGAGGTACTTCAAGTCCCATCATCCCTGGTCCGCCCTCCAAACTGCATCAGGATGTCCATTGGGTCATGGGGGCTTTTTGTGCCAAGTGTGGTCATGATTATGCACTGGATGAGGGTCACAGCGGGCTTGGGAAGTGAATGGAGGTACTTGAAATCCCATCCTTCATGGTCCATCCTCCTCTAAACTGCAGTAGGATGGAGTGTGGGTCATGGGGGTACTGTGTGCCAAGTTTGGTCTTGTGGTTCAGGGCCGCCTTGGTCTGTGAGGAATGAAGAGTTTGAAAGTACTACAAATCTCATAACCTGTGATGGTACTTCAAGTCCCATCATCCATGGTCCTCCCTACTCCAAACTGCAGTAGAATGAATCATGGGTCATAGGGGCTCAGTGTGCCAAGGTTGGTTACTGTTAATTCAGGCCATACACAATGTCCCATTAACTGAGGCCTAGTCAGGGAAATCAAGTTAATGAAGCCGTACTGTAAATTTTGGGGCTGGTTTGTGATTTGTAGGGGCTTGTTTTCTGGGAAGTTCATTGGGTGAATTTGTTTTCTGGGAAGTTCATTGGGTGAAGATACTGCAAATCCCATCATTCGTGGCCCATCCTGTCCTAAACTCTCTTTTGGGGCCTGGCCATACACACTGTCCCATTAACTGAGGCCTAGTCAGGAAAATCAAGTTAATGAAGCCTTACTGTAAATTTTGGGCCTGGTTTGTGATTTGTAGGGGCTACAGTGTTTTCTGGGAAGTGAATTGGGATGCAAATCCCATCATTCGTGGCCCATCCTGCCCTAAACTCTCTTTTGGGACCTGGCCATACACAATGTCCTATTAACTGAGGCCTAGTCAGGAAAATCAAGTTAATGAAGCCTTACTGTAAATTTAGGGCCTGGTCTGTGATATGTAGGGGCTACAGTGTTTTCTGGGAAGTGAATTGGGATGCAAATCTTATCATTCGTGGCGAATCCTGCCCTAAACTCTCTTTCGGACCTGGCCATACACACTGTCCCATTAACTGAGGCCTAGTCAGGAAAATCAAGTTAATGAAGCCTTACTGTAAATTTCGGGCCTGGTTTGTGATTTGTAGGGGCTACAGTGTTTTCTGGAAAGTGAATTGGGATGCAAATCCCATCATTCGTGGCCCATCCTGCCCTAAACTCTCTTTTGGGGCCTGGCCATACACAATGTCCTATTAACTGAGGCCTAGTCAGGAAAATCAAGTTAATGAAGCCTTACTGTAAATTTTGGGCCTGGTCTGTGATTTGTAGGGGCTACAGTGTTTTCTGGGAAGTGAATTGGGTGAAGGTAGTGCAAATCCCATCATTCGTGGCCCATCCTGCCCTAAACTCTCTTTTGGGGCCTATAATGTTCTGGCCTGCTCTGCTGGTAATTGGTAAAAGGCCGAATGGCAGGCAGCCGTTTTCTAAAAGCTGAAGGGAAGGAGAGAACAGGAATCCATTTTGTTTTCACAGAGCCAAGTGGGGAGGGAATATTGATGGTGCATTTTTCCCCTCAGTGGGAAGAAATCCTGTTGTTTGAATGTAGAGGCCTGGATTCTGGGATGCTGGCTAATCAGTGGCTATCAATGCCCTCTGTCTGGTGTCTTAGAATTTTGGAGTGCCAGGGCTGGCCAATCAAAGGACTTTATGCAAATAGCTGTCACATATCCGCCCTCCGCACACATACATACATACAAACATTCCCCTTTATTAAGGTATTGAGATATATATATATATATATATATATATATATATATATATATATAGGCCTTCCAGGTATTTTGGACTTCCTCGGCGGGGGGGGGGGAGGCATGCACAGGGTGAGGGATGAGACACGTGCAGGGCACAGGGCGAGGCAGGGAGAAGGGAAAGGCACACGCCTCTGCCTACTCCTCTCTCGCCCTGCGCGAGTCATTTTTGGCAGCGTCCGGAGCCTGCGGGGCGGGACTGAGCCTTCCTCCCACCCTGCCGGCATCCCTGGGGGCATGGCACTCAGCCCTGGATGCGCCCTTGGCCACGTGGCGCCCTGAGGCGGCCGCTTGCTTTGCCTCCACTAAGATCCGCCCCTGGATATCGGGCTGTATGGAAGAGCCTCTTAGAACAAGAATAATTTGAATAAAAAGCTTTCACTTTTAAATAAAACAAATGCATTGTTTAGAAGAAGTTTATCAAAACTAGGAAAATTTATCCAAATTCTTCAACAAAACAATACTGTTTTGGTCTGGTCTGGGTCCAGATCTGACAGGAACCTCAGTAAAGAACATTTTCTTAGCAGTTTTATGTTGTGACAGTACAAAAAGCAGTGACTGACAGCTGTATCTAAGCAGTGCACCCTTCCAATGTACCAGGGTAGTGCTAGGTTAAACATATTGTGGAAACATTGGGCATATTTAGCTGAGTGAAAGGCCAGGTGGAAAGTAAGATGGGTGAACATTACCAAGATACAAAAGAAGTCAAAGACTGAAAGTCAACCCAAAAAGGAAAGGATAATGGAAAGAAACAGAGAAGGCCCCAAATTAGGCCATGAGTTGTGGCCATGAGTTGTGCAGTTAAACTGAGTCCCAAAATCAAGACTGCACAGACACAGTTTGAACATACCTTATCTGGAATTCTTGGAACCAGAAATGTTTCGGATTTTGGATTTCAATATACATGCATAATGAGATCTTTTGGAGCTGAGACCCAAATTTAAACACAATGCTCATTTATGTTTCATATAAACCTTGTACACATAGTCTAAAGCACTGCTTCTTAAAGAGTGGGCCCTGACACTAAATGGAGTACCCTTTGCTCTGTATTGGAGTCACAAAAATTGGCAACTGTTAAAGGTTTCTGAACACCACACAGGCATTTACATAAATCTGTCGGCAGCAATGTGCAGTGTTTACCTTAGGTCCTGTAGCAAATGCTTCAGCTGTACTCCCCAAAAAGGAAAATTGGTCTGTTCAGCAAGCCTTGCAAAAGCTGTTTTATTATCAGTAAATGTTTTATTTTTATACCTATTTTATATACCTGCCTACATACCTTGGATCGCAAAAGTATTTTTCAGATGAAAAGAAATCACAAGTAAAAAATGAACACCGAGGCTTTATTTCTGTTCCAGCTGGAAAGGATGACGATTGCAGTAATCTGCTGAAGAAGCCGGTATGCATGGCTACAGCAGAACATACATATTAGACACTTTTTCCCTTTTGAATTTCCCGCCCCTGCCTTCCTGGGCTGGCTCCTCTGGGGAATCCTGATGTCAGGGGAATCCTGATGTCAGTGGGCTGGGAGGAGCGCCTGGGGGCTCGTGCATCTCAGCCAATGAGAGCCCAAGCCCCGCTTTGGCCTCTCAGCCAATGGTGATGGAGGAGATGTGCCAGCAGTACAGACAAAGAGGAAGATTTTATGTAATGGTTGGATTTGTCTGGCCCTTCCTGGGTCCTTTTGAAAAGGGGACTTGGACAATAGCCAGAAGCCATCTTGCCCATCCGAGTTACTGATATGATTCCTGTGAGTGAGTCTGGCAAGTCAGTGCTGGTTCCATTGTTCCAAGAGCTGCAATATTGACATTCTAGACAGGATCAGATGACCCAAGTTTCTGGGAAGGAGAAATGTCATTGTTTGAGAAGGCTGCAGCATTTCCTTCTCCTCACAAAGGGGAAATGTCCTTTGTGAGAAGTCATCAGCATGCTCATGGGTTTCCCAACCTCAAGTAGCCTGATCCTCTAAGGCTTGAGGTTTGGGACTACCAATCTATTGTTCACAATATGCTTGAAAGTCCATTTAAACAAAGATGAAGACCTGGGGTGGCTTGGGGCACCTAGGTCCTGGAATGCTGGTCACATTTTTTAAAGAGGTCACCTCGCTTCATATTTTATATACATATATTAAAATTATTTAAATCATAGGTAATACAAAGACACACACAGGGGGTCTATAGAGAGCAGGGGGACCCGTACTTTGCAGAGGCCCCCAACTATGGAGTTTTGGGGGAACATATACAGATTGGCTCAGGGGACAGCTTGAGGACCCATACTTGCTGAAGCCAGGCTGCTCATGAAGGCATAAAGAGGAGTTTTTAGGGCCTCCTTTGGTCCCTTGCATGCAAGAGGCATGTGGGACCCCTGACACTAAGAAGAGAGGCACAAGGATGTTTGGGGATCATTTAGGATGGGGAGAGAGGAGTTCCTATCATCAGGAGTTCATAAGAGAAAACAGGGGGTTCAGTCAAAGTTCATTCATAAAAAAGGAGTTCAATCATAAAAATGACCAAAAAGGGACAATATAGGTTTGGGGCTCATGGTGATACAAATGGGTCTGTGGGACCAGCGGCACCATCTAGGCACCACTTGGGGCAATGCACTCAGAGTGGGGGGAAGACATAGGCCAATGTTCCATGGAACTGTGAGACCGCAAGAAGTCTTTGGTATCCACAAAAGGTCTTTTGGATAAGGCAACAAGGTGAATTTGGAGGGCACAGGGGTCCATTCAGCAAAAAGCAAGATAGCAGTTACTCTTAGAATTAGTCAAGAAAGAGAATGGCATTGGTCCAGTGAAAATCGGTGAAGCCATGGATACGGGGGCCCAAAGCAGGGATTCCGTATCCATGGCTCCAAGGGCCGCAATCTCCTGCTCACAAGACACTGCTGGAGCATCTCGGCCAAGCCTGCGAGGCTTCATGGCTTTGAAAAAGTTAATTCATGTGTTTGAGTCAGAAAAAGACACATTGTATCAAGTTGAGGAAAAGGAATACATTTTATTAGGGGTTTGTTACAAAGTGGCAAGAGAGAAAGTGAAAGGGAGAGATAGAAAGACTTCTGTTGGAGCTGTAGCCAGTTCAAACCAATTTCATGTGGTGGTGAGATCTTGGATCTGTGGAACTCCCTGCTGCAACCAGATCAATTTGAAGGCAGGGGCCCCGTGTTCGGTGTCACAAACAAGAGATGCTCAACCTGTACCAGATCATGCCAAATAATGCATGTTGGGACTAAGGACCCTTCCACACAGCCATGTAAACCAGAATATTAAGGTAGATAATGCACAATATCTGATTTGAACTTGATTATCTGAGTCTACACTGACTTATAATCCAATTCAATGTGGATTTTATACAGCTGTGTGGAAGAGACCTAGTGGTACAAATGGTTAAGAAAGGCAATTTCTACTGTTCCCAAGAAGTTTAACCTTACTCTTTAAGAAACACCATCAGTTATTCCAAATACTGTGATCATCTCAATGCTGTGGCTGGGAGTGTTGTAATTTTAAAGTGCTCTGTTATATAAATGACCTCAGAGGTTTCATAATTTTCAACTTGGCAAGCAAAGCCAAAATCATGTCTTTTTTAAAAAGTATTTTTAGCAGAGAAACGTTCTTAGCAAGTGATTTTCAAAACACCAGAATGATAAATGGAAGCATTTTATCCTGTCTATATATCTTTATTTAACCAAAGTCATTGCAATTTTATAGCCCAAAATGATTGATAAGGACTGTCAACATTTCTAGGGAGAACACGCTCTTTTCACTGGACATGAATTCAGTGAGAATTCATGGATATCCACCAATGAAGACTTTACATTGCTCAGTTCTAGCTGGCATCTCTGCAGCACCAGGACCAATAAACAGAGAAATGCAGCCAGAATTGGCCAGATGAAACAGGCAACTCAAATCATGCAAAAATTGAAAATTAGATAAATCCTTCCTGATATATGTGCATAGTGTCACCTCTTTACAAACAACATCCAACTAGTCACAGTTCTCGCTCTTATGCATATCTATATACAGTATGCCCAACTTCTCTTTGGCCTGCTTACAAAGAAATTATTCAAAGGCAATGTAGGCCCATTCTACACTGCCATATAATCCAGATTATTTTCTTTGAACTGGATTATATGAATCTACGCTGCTATATAATCCAGTTCAAAGCAGATAACCTGGATTTTATATGGCAGTGTAGAAGGGACCTTAGACCCCTTCCACACAGATGTACAAAACCCACACTGAACTGGATTATATAGCAGTGTGGACTCAGATAACCCAGTTCAAAGCAGATCTTGTGGATTATCTGCCTTGATATTCTGGGTTATATGGCTGTGTGGAAGGGCCCCTAGTGTTTTCAAACTATGGCTATGGTGATCTTGTGCAGGCAGCAGTTTGAACATCTAAAGGTTCAATGGATGGGGATATGCATTTTCTGCCTCCCCTGTGCCTTTACAAATGTGCTTGACATTAGAGCAGAACAGCCCAGGACATACCATCAAAATGGGAAAAAAGTGAATGTGAAGCCAAAGCACTGGGAGATGATCTCGGTCCACAATAAGAAGAGACCTCCACTTTCCATTTACTTCATTACCCCTATTGTCTTAATTGGAAATCACTACATTGTAGGCCTAGTTATTTACACACCTTTAAAAGTAATTAGTTATGGGGTCATTCTAAGCCTCCAAGTAGAAAAAGTAGTCCAGAGTAAAGTGGGCAGTTACAGTTGTTTCATTTATTTTTAGTAATCCAAACTAGAAGAGCAGTTACAATCTCATTAGATGAAGGCAGAGAAGGGCCTTCTCTACATGGCTGGCACAGAGTCCCCAGAGCTCATCACATGATGCAAGTCTACTTGTGGCAGGGCACCATGGGGCTCTGTGCCAGCAGCATTGTGGCAGCAGAGCCCAGGGGAGTCGGGTGTACACTCAACTTCTCATAGATCAGTGGTTCCAAACCTGTCATCTGTGGAACACCAGTGGTCCGCAAAAACTAAAATATGGTCCATGGCCTCACTGTTACTACACCATTGCAACAGGAGTAACTGGTCTTGCAAAATCCTCTTAGTTAGGGTTACCATTTTTTGATATAAGAAATAAGGGACATTTACGGGATTTTTCACAAAAATAAGGGACACTTCATTAAACTCAAACATTAGGTAGAAATATTTTTATTAACGGAATAAGATAATGATTGAAACTCACAAAAGAAACTGACTAATACCCTCTTAACAGTACATGGTATGTTTCTGCATGCTTTGTCGGGTCCAACAAGCTGATAACAGATGCTACTGCTCGTTTTTCTCTGTAAAGCCATGAAACTAAGATCTGATTACATAGATGCAATTGGAATAAATTGTGTTGGAGATGAGGACCTGTGAATTGTTACCACCTCCCTTAGAATCCCTCCTGCTGGGCAAAACAGGGGTTTAATTGATGTAATGGTCTAGAATTCTCCTCAGATTGTTTTAGAATCATTGCAATGTGTCTGTGTTCTGTGTGTATTTGATATGGCTTCTGGCTAATCAATAAAATTGTTGTTGTTGTTGTTGCATGCTTTGTCATGCAGAACAAACATTATTAGAACTACCTAATTTTCTCAATCTGTATTTAGTACTTGACTTTGCTGACTTTAAAAGTCCACTGTCTAAACATTAAAATAAAATAAATTTTATAAGACAGTACATCTTCATGATTATTATGTCAATAGTTAATGGTATAGTATAGCATGGGATACACAGCATTGTATAGCATTGGGATGCACAGCTAGGCCTATTTTAAGAGTAACTCTCAAGCAAGCAGAAACTATCATTATCCAACATGATCCAACATTCCCCTTGGGTAACGGTTACCCCTTGGGTAACAGTTAATTAGTCTACTGTACTTTGAAAAAGTCCTGTATCACCTCTTCCTTCCAACGGGGATGCAGGCTGCCCTGCGAGTTGGAATCCCCGGGCAGAAACCACCTTCCTCTGGTGAACCCCGCCCAGTCCTGTCCTGCTAGTCAAAAATAAGGGACAGGACCTGAAAATAAGGGACACAAATTTTAGGGCCAAAATAAGGGACGTCCCTTAGAATAAGGGACATATGGGAACCCTACTCTTAGTGCCGAGACTTATTATTAAATATTATTTTCTGTGGCAACTACTGAATGCCATATGTTATGTCCCTTGTTTTACAAAGCACCAACTGATGAGGTTTTTAATAAGGTTTCAATAACAACCGGACTCCTGGTCCTTTAATGGTTGTATAGTAGAAGTGTTTCAGCAGGTGCTATGCAAGTAACATCTGCTGAAATTTCCTCCTCTACAAAATCATGAAAGAGATAGGCATCCTGACCTTATTTCACCCAACAGACTAGTGGTGAGAAAATTGAAGGCTTCCTAGTCATTTCCCTTCATGTATTTCCTTCACTCAGGATTTTCCTCCCAACGTTGTTTTTCTCCCTGAAAAGGAAAGAATGTGCAAACTTTGTTTTTGCCCCCTAGATATATCCATTTTAGGTAGGAAAGCAATTGGAAAGGGAGAAATGCCTGCAAGGAAGGGATTATGTAGCTCCCCTTCTCTTGCTGCCACCATCATCGTTGCTGTTCTGCTCCTGACTGCAACATTTCAGTTTTTCATTTCATTGAATGGTGTCATTCAAAACACCAGCAGCTTGTATTATTAAGAGGAAGGAGCATTCAACTGTATGTACCTTGACCAAATGCTGGAAGAAGATAGTGGAGGGCAACTTCATCCTCTTCAGCCCCAAATAAGCACATTGTAATTGTCAAGCCTGTTTGCACAACAGTACACAGTCTGTCAGCACATATCAATACTGGATGGAAAGCATCCATCTGCCCACGCACATTCAGAAGTCAGCTACATCAGTCGTGTATCTCACTTAACAAATCTTGACAGGAGTGGAGGCTTTCCTCCCCCCCTTTTCCTTCTCTGAGGCAAGATGCAGACAACACCGATGAGGCATTCAGAAACGAATTCCGGGAAGCAAGGTTCGATTTAGGGATAGATCAACAGAATTGATTTCCCAGGGACAGTGAGAAAGTACTGGCTTCATGTCAAAATCCAGCGGCCTTTTTGATCCATGAAAAGCCCTCATTGTAATTGATGCTGCTTTGAAATGGAACCCCAGCATTTCAATGTTAATCAATTAATTACATCGTGTTGTCCTGGAATCTCCACCTACAGAAGAAATTCTGGGTTTCTCCACTCCAGCTCCACAAGTACTATCCATTTCATAACTTCTCATTCTGCTTCTTGGGCAATGACAGAATAGGGAAGAAACAGCAACTGCATATCCATTATGCTGACAGTCTCTAAAGTTGGACCTACACTGGCATATAATGCAGTTTGGAACTGCATTATATAGTCAGTATAGATCAGGGGTGCTCATTAGGTAGATCGCGATCTACTGGTAGATCGCGTAGGGCGTCCTGGTAGATCCCAGGCAGGGCGGGAAGAAGGCTCAGTCCCGCCCCGCAGGCTCCCGACGCTGCCCAGGTGCAGGTTGGGCTGGATGGCCCTTGGAGGTCTCTTCCTATTCTAGGAACCCATTGTTGCTATTATTATTATCAGAGGCTGAATGGCCATCTGTGAGGAATGCTTTGATTGTGTTTTCCCCATATGGCAGAAGGAGGTTGGACTGGAAGGCTCTTCCTACTGAGGAGAACAGAAAGGAACACAAGCTCTGGCAAACTAAATGCAAAGCAACCGTCAGGAAAGCCAAGAGAGATTTTGAGGCACATATAGCTAAGAATATTAAAAAAAATAGCAAAAACTTCTTTAAGTACATCAGAAGTAGAAACCCAACTAGAAAAGCAGTTGGGCCACTTGACGAAAATGGTAAGAAAGGGACAATAAGTGAAGACAAGGAGATTGCTGAGCGGCTAAACGACTTCTTTGCCTCCGTTTTCACACAGGAGGACAGACAACATATGCCTGCAGCTGAGTCAGTTTTTTCAGGGAGGGAATTAAATGAATTAAACCAGATAGAGATAAACAAGGAAGATGTTCTCACATGCCTTACTAAACTAAATGTCAATAAATCACCAGGGCCAGATGGCATCCACCCCAGAGTTCTTAAGGAACTCAAGTGTGAAATTGCTGAAATTCTAGCCAAAATATATAACCTTTCTCTAAGATCAGGCACTGTACCGAGGACTGGAGGGAGGCAAATGTAACTCCGATCTTCAAGAAAGGATCCAGGGGTGATCCAGGAAATTATAGGCCAGTTAGTCTAACCTCAGTTCCAGGCAAAGTGATGGAAACCATTATTAAAGAAAAAATTACTAAGCACATAGAAGAACAGGCATTGCTGAAGGAAAATCAACATGGTTTCTGCAAAGGCAAATCATGTCTTACTAACTTGATAGAATTCTTTGAGGGTGTAAATAAACACATAGATAAAGGGGACCCAGTCGATATTGTTTACCTTGACTTTCAAAAGGCTTTTGACAAAGTCCCTCACCAAAGGCTCCTAAATAAGCTCTTCAGCCATGGAATCAGAGGACGGGTCTTGTCCTGGATTGGAACCTGGCTAAACTGTAGGAAACAAAGGGTGGTAATAAATGGACATTTCTCTGGGTGGAAAGAGGTGAGAAGTGGCGTACCCCAAGGTTCAGTTTTGGGTCCGTTACTTTTTAATTTATTCATTAATGACCTGGATGTAGGAGTGAATTCTGAGGTAGCAAAGTTTGCAGACGACACTAAATTGTTCAGGGTAGTTAAAAATGAAACTGATTGTAAAGAGCTCCAGAAAGATCTCTTGAAATTGAGTGAATGGGCAACCAAGTGGCAAATGCATTTTAACCTAAACAAGTGTAAAGTCATGCACATCGGGGCAAAGAACCCCAACTACACCTACCAATTGATGGGGTCAAAGCTTTCCGAGACAAACCAGGAAAGGGATCTTGGGGTTTTGGTGGACAGCTCAATGAAGATGTCAACCCAGTGCGCAGCAGCAGCGAAAAAGCAAATTCTATGCTTGGCATGATCAGGAAGGGAATCGAAAATAGGTCGGCAAATGTTGTATTGCCTCTCTACAAATCTATGGTAAGGCCACATTTGGAGTACTGTGTACAATTCTGGTCTCCGCAACTTAAGAGAACCTGGCGCGGCTGCTGGAGGCTGTGTCGGAGTGGGCATTGAGGTTTCCTAGACTTATTGTTCTGGGGGACTTCAATGTACACGCCGACGCAGCCTCCGTTCCATCTGCAGCCGCGGACCTAATTTCGACCATGGCGACATTAGGCCTCTCCCTCTGTAACTCGGGCCCACGCACCGGCAGGGCACACCCTCGCCCTGGTACTTAGCGCGGGAATCCAAGTGGACCTAGCCTCCGTAATAGAGGTTCCATGGTCGGACCACTGTGCCCTAAGGATCCGGGTTGAGCAACCGCCCCCTCCATGCAAGGGCACCGAACAGATTTTGGTTCGCCCGAAGAGACTTATGGAACCCGAAAGGTTCCTGAATGCTCTGAGGGATCTGGAGTCTATCAGCGTCTCTGTCGACGAGCAGGTTCAAGCCTGGAACACCTCGTTAGCCAGAGCTCTCGACGAGATTGCCCCTAGGCGCCCTCTCCGACCCCGCAAACATCGATCCCCCTGGTATACAGAGGACCTCAGGTCGATGAAGCGGGAGAGGAGACGGCTAGAGCGCGTGTGGAGGAACCTCCGTGACGGAGCCTCACTATCAGCTTATAAGCTATTTAAAGATACTTATGAGCGTGCTGTCAAGGCAGCCAAAAATGTGTACTTTTCTGCCTTGATAGCGTCTGCTAGCTCACGCCCGGCTCACTTGTTTAAGGGAATTCGGTCTTTGACGACGGTCCCTACTGTCCCAAAAAGCAGCGATCAGACCCCTACCGCCGGTGCTTTCCAGAGCTATTTCACTGACAAGATTCTGAATCTCCGCCGGGACCTTCCTGCCACAATTGATACAGTAAGAGAACTTGAGACCCCGTGGCCCTCCGCCGGCCCACCCTCGACCGGTTTCGGCCACTGGACGCAGATGCTGTTGATAAGATTGTGGCTGCAACCAGGCCTACCACCTGCTCCCTCGACCCGTGCCCCTCCTGGCTTGTTAGATCCTGCCTGGAGGGGTTACGTGGGCCTCTGTTGAACATTGTAAATAGCTCCCTTGAGCAAGGAGTCTTCCCAGAGTGCTTTAAAGAGGCGGTGGTAGCTCCATTACTGAAGAAACTGTCACTAGATCCTGCGGTTCCCTCCAACTACCGACCAGTGTCGAACCTCTCGTACCTGGGCAAGGTAGTTGAGAGGGCAGTAATGGAGCAGTTGCAGTCCTTCTTAGATGATGCAACATGGCTAGACCCCTTCCAGTCCGGCTTCCGTTCGGGCACGGGACGGAGACGGTCCTGGTCTCCATCACAGATCAACTCCGCTGCCAGCTCGACCAAGGCGGGTCTGCGCTGCTCGTGTTATTGGACCTCACGGCAGCGTTTGACACGGTCGACCACAATCTACTGATCCACCGCCTGGCCATGGCTGGAGTGAGGGGACAGTTCTTAAATGGCTGACCTCCTTCCTCCACCAGCGGTCTCAGCGTGTGAGGAGGGGCGAGGTGGTCTCCGAGGGCTCCTCATTAGTTTGTGGAGTTCCGCAAGGGCCATTCTCTCCCTCTGTTATTCAACATCTACATGCAGCCGCTTGCACAGCTGGTGCGGAGTTATGGGCTGGAGTGCCACCAGTACGCTGACGACACCCAGCTCATTCTGAGGATGGAGGACAGGCCGGGATCCATCCCCGATAATTTCCAACACTGCCTCGAGGCCGTTACTGGATGGCTGCGTGCCAGTAGGTTGAGGGTGAATCCGGCGAAGACGGAGATCTTGTGGTTGGGCCGCTCGGGTGGTGTAGATGTCCAGCTTCCGACCCTGGACGGTGTGGCGCTATGCCCATCGCCTTCCGTTAAGAGCCTGGGGGTCCATCTGGACTCCCAGCTGACCATGGAGGCCCAGGTCTCCGCGGTCAGCAAGGTTGCTTTTTTTCATCTGCGACAGGCTCGAAGGCTGGCCCCCTATATCTCCCGGAATGACCTGGCCACAGTGATCCAAGCTACGGTCATCTCAAGGCTGGATTACTGTAACGCGCTTTACGTTGGCCTTCCTTTGTCGGCGACCCGGAAGCTCAAGCTGGTGCAGAACACTGCCGCCCGGCTCCTGTCTGGAACCCCAGCAGGCCGCCACATCACACCTGTTTTGCAGGATCTGCACTGGCTCCCAATCGAGCACGGATCTCCTTCAAGGTGTTGGTTCTTACCTTTAAGGCCTTGCATGGCCTGGGGCCAGCGTACTTTGAGGACCGACTCACCCCACACTGTCCCCGAGATCACTACGCTCCGAGGATGCTAATTTGTTAGAGATACCCTCGGCGAAATCGGCTAAACTGACATCTACTCGCCGGAGGGCGTTCTCCGTTATAGCTCCTACGCTGTGGAACGCCCTCCCGGCTGGAACGCGGGCTATAAAGGACCTGCTCCCGTTTAGACGCGCCTGCAAAACTTATTTGTTTAAGCAGGCCTTCGGTGAGTAGGTCCTGCCCATGTTCCGCTTTAGCCGCTGTCCTGGGGTGTCACGCTATCTAATTTCTGAACTGTACCTGGGGGTTTTGTATTTTGCTGTTTTAACTGTTTAATTGTCTTAGAGGTTTTATCGCATTGCTTGTGTGTAGTTGTACCTTCGGTTCCTGTGAGCCGCCGAGCCTCAGGGAGTCGGCGGCATAGAAACCCGAATAATAAATAAATAAATAAATAAATAAGAAGGATATAACGGAACTGGAAAAGGTACAAAGAAGGGCAACAAAAATGATCCAAGGGATGGAGCAGCTCCCTTATGAAACCAGGTTGCAACGCCTTGGTCTTTTCAGCCTTGAAAGACGGCATTTAAGAGGTGACTTGATCGAAGTGTATAAAATCATGCATGGGATAGAAAAGGTGAATAAAGAAAAAATATTTTCTCTGTCACCCAACACTAGGACTAGGGGGCACTCCCTAAAGCTCCAAGGTAGGAAAGTTAGGACTAATAAAGGGAAATATTTCTTCACCCAGAGGGTCATTGGGTTATGGAACTCACTTCCAGAGGAGGTTGTGACAGCGGTCAGCCTGGACAGCTTCAAGGCAGGATTAGACAGATTCATGGATACCAAGGGAATCAGTAGCTACTGAAATGGACATCCAAGTGCCACCTCTGTGTTGATGGAGGCAGGCAGGATTTTACCCGGTACTGGTTGTGGGGGTTGGGAGCAGGTGAGGGTTTTGCCCTCCTTTCTGCTAGAGATCCCCGTGTACAACTAGTGGGCCACTGTGTGACACAGAATGCTGGACTAGATGGGCTGAGGCCCGATTCAGCATGGCTCTTCTTATGTTCTTATGTTCTTATGGATGGCCCTTAGAGGTCTCCTTCTACTCTAGGAACCTGTTGTTGTTGTTACTATTATTATTAGTAAAGCGGTGTTGGGACTTTCCAACAGGAGTACAGTCAGAGAGTGATGCTGCACACGTGTAGAGCTTAGAAAAGTGGGTTTCTGTGCCAAGAATCAAGGCACTTGCTCCGTGAATGTTACACTGTGATTGGTGTTTCAAATCAATGCTATGATTTGCTAAAGTACACCCCGTGCCTAGCGTAAGATAACGTAGGCTCAGATTGGTCTAACAGTACAAGGCGTGCTGCTTGTTGACATCAGTGCCAAAGGGAGAAGAACTGCGCATGAGCAGAGGGATTCTGCCCCATCCGTTGCTGGCAAGGAGAGGCAGAAGCGAAATGTTGCTACTTGGGAACATGAGAGTCCCAGCCACTGATAGTTGTACTGTGGGAAAGACTAACTTAGAAATGTTCATTGTTCTAACACATAGGAGGGGTTGGAAATGTGATGCTAATGAAAATGTAATGTTTTATTGGATCAATGAAATGCTATGTAACACCAGCCAATGATGTTTGTGAAAAATCCATGAAGGAGGGCGGGCTTTTGGAGATGCCGCCATGAAGGGTATAAGAACTTTGTGCTAAGAATGACCGGGGCCGTTTGCCCCTGATAGCAGCGTGTTCTGCTGGCAACCCCACCAGCTGGTGTTAATCAATAAATCTCTTTGATTTCACATTGAGCAGTGAAGTTGTTGCGTGACTCCTCATCCTTGCGCCCGCACGTCTACGCGCCGTTTTGGTAAGAAGTCAACTTGCCACCCGGAGTTCCATAACTCCCAAATTTGCTGCTTCATCTTGGTGACCCCGACGTGATTCCAAAGGCTATTTAGACGGGTCTGTGGTGAGGACGACACAATCTAGTTGTCTAGACGGCTCTCGCTCCCGAGCGGGGGGGTGAGGCGACCCAGGAGAGCTGAGACGGGCGCCCGACACAAACAAGCCGGTTGCCTGGCTCGTCCCAAACCAACGCCTGCTGACACGAGAGACCGCAACTGACGCAACTGCCGGTGAACCCAGAGAACTCAGAAAGCCCGGAGGGAGGCAGCTTGTGAAAGCCGCCTCTTGAGAGATCCGGCAAGCAGATACCGGGGGTACCTTCCAGGTGCCTAGTGAGCAATCCGGTTGCAGAAAGCGCGCAGAGAAGTCGGGGGTGGTGGCAGTCCGTGGCACCTAGTGAGAAATCCGACGAAACCGAGAGGTGACGAGGGAGACATCCCGAGGTCTGCAGGAATCGGCAAGTATAGATTTTTCAAGCACTAACACTTAGGGAACACACATTGGGGTTGGGGGTGAGCACTGAAGGGATCTTTCATCTTTGGCCAGAGAGATGGGTAGTGCGGGATCAAAGCAGGAGAAAGAGACCCCTTTGAAATGTGTGTTAGACAATTGGGAAAGGTTTTGCCTGTTGGCAGTAGAGGGAAAGCCCCAAGATCTGAAAGAGTTTGAGCTCAAGAATTTGTGCACAGAGGTTTGGCCCGCCGTCCAGGAGATTGACTGGCCAAACACAGGGTCCTGGGATTTGAGGAAGTGTAGGCAACTTGAATCTTATTGTTTCGAATTACATCCAAATGACCAATGGATTTACTCCGCAACATGGGAACGTATGGTTGCAGAAGGTGTGTGGTGGGCAGGCCTCAAGGGGCATGAGAAGAAAGGTTGTTTTGTGAACCGAAAGGTAGGGAGAAACCCTCCGGTTCTACCGGTGGAGCCGGAAGACCTCAGAACCCTTAAGGAGAAGACAGAGGCAAAGACATATTGCCCCAACAGGAGCGAGGGAGGCCACTGCGCCTCCGCTCTATGCAAGTTTGAATGTCCCAGAGTAAGCCTTAGTCATAGCCCCCACCCTTGGGACAGGCTCAGCCGTCCAGATGACGTCCCCACTGCGGGTTCAAACGGGACGTTTCCGTCAGCCATGGCAACGCCCCCTCCCGCTGCGGCCCCTTTAATTCACTGACTGACTGACTGACTGACTGACTTTATTATTTCTGAGTCGCCCTCCACGTTAGTGCTCCGGGCGACTTACATATAGCAATTCAACAATTAAAAATATTAAAAATATTAAAAATTAGATTAAAATATTTAGGGTTAAATGCAAGGGCCAGGCTCAGGTAGTTGAGTTCCTGGTTCTGCATTAGCCATGGGCTTTCCTAAATAGCCAGGTCTTTAGAGCGGTCAGGAACTGGGGCAGGTCGAGGAGGCTCTCTGGTCCGGTGGCATCGAGTTCCAGAGAACGGGGGCCACAATGGAGAACGATCTCCGTCTCGTGGCCTCCAGGTGGGCCTCTTTCACGCCCGGGACGCAAAGGAGGTTCTTGTTTGCCGGCGCGGTGTCCTTGAGTAGGCAGGCATCAGCAAGCGGTCCTTTAAGTATGTTGGGCCCCGGCCCCGTAGGGCTTTGAAAGCCAAGGTCAAGGTCTTATGTAAGGCTCTATACTCAACGGGCAGCCAGTGCAGGCGCTGCAGGGATGGTGTAATGTGGCATCTCATCGATGTTCCTGTGAGAAGCCTGGCGGCCGCGTTCTCCGACCTCGAGTGAAGTTTTCGGGCACCGGTTGCGCCAGGCTCCAGCTTCAGCAGGAGCTGAGTGTCATCGGCATATTGGTAGCACCCTAGGCCGAAGCTCCGGGCTATACCAGCCAAAGGCCGGACATAGATGTTGAACAACGTTGGTGATAATATGGCGCCCTGGGGTACTCCGCACTCGAGGAAAGATTTCCTAGAAGTTTGGCCTAGCCATTCAACTCGCTGGCTACGTCCGCGCAGGAAGGAGCTAATCCAAGCTAAAGCTGCTCCTTGTATCCCTATGGTGGCAAGTTGTCGTGTCAGCAGGTCGTGGTCCACCGTATCGAATGCAGCGGTAAGGTCCAATAGTACCAGAACTACTGAGCCTCCCTTGTCTAATTGGCAGCAGATATCGTCCGAGATGGCCACCAGGACGGTCTCGGTCCCGTGCCCGGGGTTTTTTCAAGAGTGGGCAGACCAAGGCTTCTTTCATGGCATCCGGGAAAATTCCCTGCTCCAGGGAGTGGTTTATTATCTGCATCAGAGGGACCGAGAGCTCCTCTGCGCAGTCCTTAACTAGATGGGAAGGGCAAGGGTCCGTGGAGCAGGTAGTTGCCCGTGCTGTGGAGATGATTTTCTTGACTGCTTCCAGGTCCAGAGCTTTGAAGTGGTCAAATTTCTGGTTAGTTGGTGTATGTGGTCCTTTTTACCCTCTCACTCGTATCATCGGGCACGGATGGCAGGTCTAGCCGAAGAGCGGTGATTTTCTCTATGAAGAATTCCTGGAATTCCTCTGCTGAGATGGCTGGGGTGTCCCTGGTTTTTGGCTGTGGATTAGTAGTGACCAAATCTCGGACGATCCGGAAGATCTGCGCTGGGCGCGATCTCGCAGCTGTTATTAGGGAGGTGTTATGAATTTTCTTTGCCTCTTTTGTAGCCCGCTCGTATGTCTTGCGCATGTTTCTGAAGGCTGTTCTTGATGTCTGGCTAGGTTTCCGCCGCCAGGCTCTCCAGTTGTTTCCGCTTTGCGCCTCAGTAACCGCAGTTCTTCAGTGAACCACGGGAGCGGAATCTGCATGGTCGGAAGAGGCGTTTAGGGGCTATTTGGTCGATAGCCTTAGACAGGGCTGCATTCCACCTTTCTACTTGATCGTTAAGGGTACCTCCAGGGACTTCCACGGACTCTAAGGCCGACGCCAATCTGGTAGGGTCCATGAGTCGCTTCTGCCGCGCCAGGATAGGTTCTGGATCTGTCCTTGGTGGCAGAGGGATTTCGATGTTAACCTTCAGGGTGAAGTGGTCTGACCAGGGGACAAGCAGCAGTGACGTTCCCTGTTCCCCGTTCAGAACGCAACCCGTTTTGTGAGAAACCGCCTGCATATCAGGCCCCTCTCTCAATGGAAATTCATTACCCCATAGAAGAAGCAAGAGAGGTAGAAAGAGGAGCGAGATGGTCAACCCCTAATGTTGACAGGATGATAGTGCGTCCCCAAGACCAAGAGGGGGAGGATGAATGCTCCGGAGCCTCAGGGGGGCTGATTGCGCAATCCCCAGAGTCAAAAGGAGAAGCCTTGAATCCGCAAGAGTGATAGAGCGCTCCGAATCAAGCCGAAGGAACAGAGTGAGACAAGCGGCTTCCCCAATCCGAACTAGAAGCAAGTCCCGGGTTCAGGAAGCAAGGCAAACAGAGGAAGAGGAGAGAAGGGTCTTAGAGTTTCCTATACAACAGGTGCCGTTGCTGGACGTGCACAACAGGGTCCTGCAAGCTTATCAGATAGTCCCATTTTCAAGCAGCGATGTGTTTAATTGGAAACACAATACTCCCCCATATTCTGAACAGCCCCGTGCTATGGGGGACCTGTTGGAAGGCATAACTGCAACGCATGATCTAACATGGTAGGACTGCTGGCAGCTGTTAAATGCCCTATTCACTGCTGCAGAGAGAAGATGCATTATCAATCAAGCCAGGTTGATAGCTCAAGAGGGACATGGGCAAGTAGAGGCAGTTGCATTTGGGAATGCCAGATTCCCACTGGAGCAAGATCCAAGATGGGATCCAAATGATGCAGATCAGAGAGACAGAATCAGAGACTTTCAGCAAATACTCTTAAAAGCAATCAGGAAGGGCCCACCCCGACCTTCCAGTATTCAGAAGATACAAGGGGTTCAACAGGATAAAGTAGAGACGCCTGCTGCGTTCCTAGAACGCCTAGAGGAAGCATATAGAAAGTACAGCCCCTACAATCTAGAGCAGAATGACGGGAGGGTTGCACTGACGCAATCCTTCATTTCCCAATCATCTCCAGACATCAGAAAGAAAATACAGAAACAGCCAGGGTTTTTGGGCAAGAATTTGAATGAACTGTTGGCAATTGCTGATCAAGTGTTTATGGCAAGAGAGCAGGTAGAAGAAGAAAAGAAAGATAAGAAGAAGAGAGAGGGATACAGAGTTTTGGTGAGCATGTTGGATGAAAGATCAGGAAAAGGAAGGGGAAATAGTCGTGGCAGAGGGTCAGGAAGAGGACATGATGGAGGACAGTTTAAGTTGGGGCGAAATCAGTGCGCCCGTTGTAAGAAAGAAGGCCATTGGCGAAAAGATTGTGTAGAAGAAATGTCAGAGGAAAGTGATGCAAGTGCAAAAAGAGTTAAAATGCCAGCTAGGGGGTCAGGAAGAGGAAAAGGAAGAGGCAGAGGAAGTTATAGGCCTTATGAGAAGGCTATTGTGGCTGCTGCTGTGCAGGAAGAAGAGGAGGAAGCTGAGTGGGAAGATGAATGTTGAAAAATTGGCAAGGCTTTTCTGTTGCTTGACCCAGATGAGCCTTTGGTTGCCGTGGATGTGGAAGGTCAGCATATAAAGTTCCTAATAGATAC
>JARBWK010000003.1:47681116-47816920 GCA_030556195.1 Anolis apletophallus | reverse complement strand
CAGAATTTGCCAGCCAGACGCACAGGGCTCCGTGCGACTGGACTTCCTACTGGTGTTGTTTGGATTTGTGGAAAGTGGGCAATGTCAGTGCTTCCTGTGGCTTGGAATGGAGTGTGTACCCTTGGCACCCTGCAGCCTGGGGGTCTGAGAGTGCTCCCCAAGGAGACACCTGTCACTAACTTGCATTTACATGTCCAAAAGCGCTCATTCGCTGATGTGAAACGCTATGGATATGACCCGGATAAGACTTTTCTTAATGAAGGCCAGAGGTTTGTAGCAATTATGGCACCCAGGTTGGGTGTGGCTTGGAGCATAAAACAGCTGCGTGTTTTATCATATGGCCTGGAATCTTTGGCCAATGATACTTTTGAAGGAATGTCATCTTTGCAGGTAGAGGTGAATTCTCTGGCAAGAATGGCGATGCAGCAGAAGCTAGCTTTGGACTATCTTTTGTCCAAACAAGGCGGGTTGTGTGTGTGGTTAAACACAACCTGTTGTCATTTCATAAATAAGTCTGGTGACATTGAACTTGACCTGGTCAAGATTCAGGGTGTTGCTAGAGAGGTGCAGAAGACTTATTCAGCCCCAAGTGATTTTTGGAGCTATTTGTTGGGCTGGCTACCGAATTTGCATTGGCTACGCTCACTTGTGATGATAATCATTGTGGTTATATGTTCTGTACTGATCATTATGTGTTGCCTACCGATTTTGCTGAAATGTTGTGCTTGTGCAATGCAGAAATCCATAGATGCAGTGAAAGGTGTGCATGCAGTCAAGACTGTGGAGACCGTGGTCAAGAGGGATTGGAGAGTGGATTGGTCCTCTTGAGGGGTTCCAGACGTATGTGTAGGTAACTCCCTGTGATGAGTTACCCACAAAAAAAGAAAAACTCTGGAATAAAGCGGTGTTGGGACTTTCCAACAGGAGTACAGTCAGAGAGTGATGCTGCACACGTGTAGAGCTTAGAAAAGTGGGTTTCTGTGCCAAGAATCAGGCAGGCACTTGCTCCGTGAATGTTACACTGTGATTGGTGTTTCAAATCAATGCTATGATTTGCTAAAGTACACCCCGTGCCTAGCGTAAGATAACGTAGGCTCGTGCCGTTTTGGTAAGAAGTCAACTTGCCACCCGGAGTTCCATAACTCCCAAATTTGCTGCTTCATCAGTAGTAGTAGTAGTAGTAGCAGAGGCTGAATGAATATTCTCATCATCATCATTATTATGAATAAATTCAGGGGCTTATTATACTCACATTTAGTTGAATTCAGTCTTAAAATATATTATATGGCTCTCACTGAAATAAATTTCTAAAAATTTTGCTTTTATGGCTCTCTGAGTAGTGGGTAGGTAGATCATTTTGACTTGGTTGTTTTATAAGTAGCTCGCATGCTGAAAAAGTGTGAGCACCCCTGGTATAGATGCATATAATGCACTTTTATTGCATTGAACAGGAGCTCTCCGAAGCTCTAGGTGATCTTACTGCCTATTACAGGGAAAACCAGCTGATTCCTAATCCATCTAAAACACAGACATGTACTTTTCATCTTAAGAACAGAGAATCATCCCGAGCTCTGAGGATTACCTGGGAAGGAATCCCACTGGAGCATTGTAGCACACCCAAATACCTGGGAGTCACTCTGGACTGTGCTCTGACCTACAAGAAGCACTGTCTGAATATCAAGAAAAATGTGGGTGCTAGAAACAATATCATATGAAAGCTGACTGGTACAACCTGGGGGTCACAACCAGATACAGCGAAGACATCTGCCCTTGCACTATGCTACTCTGCTGCTGAGTATACATGCCTAGTGTGGAACACATCTCACCACACTAAAACAGTGGATGTGGCTCTTAATGAGACATGCCGCATTATCACAGGGTGTCTGCGCCATACGCCACTGGAGTAGTTTCACTGTTTAGCTGGCATTGCACCACCTGACATCTGCCGAGAAGTAGCAACCAGTAGTGAAAGGTCCAAGGCAGTGACATTTCTGGTCCATCCCTTGTTTGGGTATCAGCCAGCACGCCAATGACTTAAATCAAGAAATAGTTTTCTAAGATCTATAGAAACACTCTCTGGAACACCTCAGCAAGCGAGAGTCCAAAAGTGGCAGGTTAAAATCCAGAACCTCAATGATGCCAAATGAGGGCACACAGAAAACTGGGCAACTTGGGAGGCATTGAACAGACTGCGCTCTGGCACCACGAGATGCAGAGCCAACCTTAAGAAATGGGGCTTACAAAGTGGAATCCACGACATGCGAGTGTGGAGAAGAGCAAACCACACACCACCTACTGCAATGCAACCTGAGTCCTGCCACATGCACAATGGAGGACCTTCTTGCAGCAACACCAGAGCCACTCCAAGTGGCCAGCTACTGGTCAAAGGACATTTAATAGAATGCAAAGTCTGCAAACGTTGTGTTTTGTTTGTTTGTTTTTAATGCAACACAACTGTTTGGTTCGCTCCTGACACGATAAATAAATAAATAAATTGAACTGCATGACATGGGTCTACAATAACCGTATAATGCAGCTCAGAACTGCATTATTTATGCCAGTGTAGATCCAGCCTAAGAGGTGTATTTTTAATCTGATTCTTATGTACCGTCAGAAAACAACTCATGGTACATTGCTATTTGAAAGTGGGTAAGATCCTGTGTGTGTGTGTGTGTGTGTGTGTGTGTGCTTCACGCACAGAAACACTCCAAGTGTTAAAGTTAATTGGATTTTCTGTTGATTCCTAGTTAAAGCCATGTTTTGATTTCCCATGGGAATCACAGACTCTTGTCTTAATTTGAGCACCTGAGTCAAACCACACTGGCACCAATTAATCAGAGTACCAGTGAGCCATTCTCAAATGCTGTCAATCTGGAAATAAACCAGATCTGAACATCTGTGTGTATGTTTCCAGTGTATGTCACCCTTCACTCAAATGAAGGGGCTTTTTTGTTTTGTTTTAAATCTACATTCATTGCTGTGGATGTTTATTGGTCTTATTTCTTGTAATACTCTTGACACAAAGCTGAAGCTGAACAGAGCTGTTCCAGTATGACTATACTCAGAGAGCTTGAGCTGAATTCATCCATCTTGTCATATTGGATAGCCTTCTGCAACCGTGATAGGACTGCACAGAAGGAGTTTTGAGCAGATCAAAAACTGTGAAGTAGAATAATCTCTTTAACAGCTCTTCTGAGTTACTGCTAATTAATCTTTCAAGAGTGGCCAAGGATTATAGGTTAGCTTTAACAAGATGATAGTAAATACATGGCCTGTGACAACTAACCAGTAGGAGCATTGCATTGTTGAAGGCTTTCATGGCCGGAATCACTGGGTTGCTGTGAGTTTTCTGGGCTGTATGGACATGTTCAAGACACATTCTCTCCTAATGTTTCACCCACATCTATGGCAGGCATCCTCAGAGGTTGTGATGTCTATTGGAGACTAGACAAGTGAGGTTTATATATCCGTGGAATGTCCAGGGTGGGGGCAAGTGTGAATGTTGCAATTGGCCACCTTGATTAGCATTGAATGGCCTTGCAGCTTCAAAGCTTGTCTGCATCCTTTGTTTGGGAGGTGTTAGCTGGCCCTGATTGTTTCCTGTCTGGAATTCCCCTATTTTTTTAATTCTGGTAGCCAGATTTTGTTCATTTTCATGGGTTTCTCTTTTCTATTAAAATTGTCCACATGCTTGAGGATTTCAACGGCTTCTCTGTGTAGTCTAACATGGTGGTTGTTAGAGTGGTCAAGCATTTCTGTGTTCTCAAATAATATGCTATGTCCAAGTTGATTCAGCAGGCGCTCTACTATGATTGACTTCTCTGGTTGAATTAGTTTGCAGTGCCTTTCATGTCCCTTGATTCATGTCTGGGCAGTGGTAGTTTGGTGGTCCCTACATAGACTTGTCCACAGCTGCATGGTATATGGTAAACTCCTGCAGAGGTGAGAGGATCCCTCTTGTCCTTTGCTGGATTTTCTTAGTGGGTCTGTAGATCGTTTGTATGTTATGTTTCTTCATCAGCTTTTCTATGCGGTCAGTGATTCCCTTGATGTATGGTGAGAACTCTTTTCCTTTGGGTGGATCTTTGTCTTTACTCTCATGGCGTGTTCTTGATCTTGCAGCTCTTCTGATTTCTGTGTTGGAGTCTTCATTGACCTGTAAAGCCCAGTTTAAGTGGTTCTGTTCACCTTGGAGGAGGACACCCTCCATCACCCAAGTCAAAAAAGAAGCACAATTAAAACCCTGGCAGACCATGCCAAAAATATCTGTGAACCCCACCTCCTCCAATCTGTTTTGTTTTTAAAGGTTTTTTATGCAATGCCAGCCTGGGTCTTGTCCATACTGAAGAAATATTTTCTCTGAACAGCTATCTCTTTATAATTACTGAGACTATATTCTACAAGCAAGCCAGTGTGATATGATGTAGTAGTTCGAGTGTTGACTGCCAAACCAGGATTCAAATCCCCACTCGGCCATGGAAATTTATGGGGTGACCTTGTGCATGTCATACTCATTCTCAGAGGAAAGCAAGGGCAACCACCTGTGAACAAATCTTGCCAACACAATTCCATTTTGCTTCACCTTCAGGTTGCCAGAAATGTAAGGCACACATTAACAATATATTATCACTTTGTAGTTTCTGTGTTTGGCCTTACTCCCTTGAGTTTGGCCCGTGCCTGACTGCATGTATTACTGCTGACTTGTGGATGCCGTCTACGCCATACCTTGACTTTGGGTTTTGACAATGCGTTCGTTAGCGCGAAACGGAGCGGAAACCCGGTGACTTCCATCAACCCGGCTCCTTTATTATGATCTAATTGGCTCCACTTTGCGGTGACTTTACCTGGAATTGTTACAGCATCTTTTTGGATTTCGTTTATCTACTTCAATGGACTATATGAATTTGTGTTGAACTTTACCCAGACTTCCACTGGACTGCACATTGTTGAATGATTGATATTGTATTGAACAAACGTGACTTATGTTATTTGTGGGGTCCATGAGTATAACTCTTTGAATATACTTAAGTGTTTATTTTCAATGACTGATAGTGCTTGATTCTTTCTAATTCCTTCATTGGGTCCCTTATTGTATTCTGTGTGACCTTGTGCATGTCATACTCATTCTCAGTGGAAAGCAAGGGCAACCACCTGTGAACAAATCTTGCCAACACAATTCCATTTTGCTTCATCTTCAGGTTGCCAGAAATGTAAGGCACACATTAACAATATATTATCATTTTGTAGTTTCTGTGTTTGTGTAGAAAACTCAGACAAAATAACAGAATGTACTATTTAATCCCACACTTGGCCCCTTCTAGATGTGTTGCACTACAACTTTCATCACCCTGCCAAGATGTTCATCAACAGTATTTTAAAACATCTAATTTTCTGGAAACAAAATACACATGGTTGTTGTTGCTTAAACCACATGACAACACTGCCCACAAGATTTTTATCTGGCCTGTTATTCAGGCTAACCAAACCTATGGGAAATATTTAAAATTTGTTCAGGTTTTGGAAACTATCTGCTTTGGAAAACACCCCCCGTCCCTTCCCCACCTCAAGCTGGAAAAACATGAAGGCAAGTGTGAGGCTGTGTGAAATGGCTTCCTTCTTTTCTGAAGTCACACATCAGCTTAAGGATCATTTTAGATTTAAACAAAGATGAAAAATGCAAAACTTCTACTTTTTTAGACCTGACAAAATATTTGCACTGCATAGAGATCTGGTGGAGGCAGGCATATACAAAGGCCATGTGAAGAATGGCCACCATATGAGAGGCACATGTGCTGTCTGGAAGATAGGGGTAAACAGTGGCAAAAGAGATAGCACAGTATCAAGACATCCAGAGATCCTCACCTGAAATAAAATTAGATCTGAAGTATACTTGAGTTGCATAATTTTTGGCTGAAATTAGGAGGACATCTAGAGGCAAAAGGGTGCAGTTAACTAGCTTGAGCTTGCTTCCTGCTGCTCCATAATAACTAACTATGCCTTTCAACAATACCTGTTGGTGATAACCAAGCATATATCTAATTACAGTAGCCTATTTGCAAATTCCACAAATTCAGACTCTGTCCTTAATCATCTTACTCTTGTGTAGCTGCTGCAGCGGGGAAAGAGTGAATCTGTCTGAATCTTAAGATCCTTGGGGAAGGGTTTTCTCCAGGTCCTGCCACTATCACTAATTCCACTCCTATTGGACAAGTTTTTTTCCTTAGTGACCAAAAAATGCCTCCAAACAATGATTATTCAATTGCACATTGCCTTTGATTAAGAGCAATTAATATAAATTTGTTTTTATATTGAAGCATAAAAACGAGGAAGGAAAAAAGAAGGAAAAACTGGAAAGTGGGAGCAATTGCTTTTTAAATTTTTCAGATGCCGTATTGAGTGATATTGTTGCACCCTAGACCTGAAGGATTCCTCAGTAAACCACTTGAGACCGGCTGTGATTAAATGTTTTATTTAGAATAAGTGAAAAGAAGTAAAGAAGATAGAATTATAGTTCATCGATGCTCCCAAGCATCAGGGTATTGCAAAGCAATAGTCCAAAGGTAAAACAGGATAAAAATGAAAAAGAGTCTTGATGCCCCAATGGACTAAATCCAGGAATCAGTTCTTGGCACAAAGACTTGGCAATTAGAGTCCAAAGGCTGGAAGGCCCAATGGCCCAGGCAAAGTTCCGTGGAGGCTTGGCAAAGGAGGCTTAACGTTGGCGAGAGATACCTAGAGCCAATGGGAAGCTGCTTAAGTAGGTTTTTTCTCCTGAAGACGCAAGCTGCGTTGGAACTTCTCAGGCTCTCTTGTTGAGCTTGCCTCTCCCGGGCCTCTCGACTGAGGCTGGAATGTCAGCTCATTAGTGAAGACACCTGGGCCTTCGGGAGGCACCGCCGCTTCGCAGTACCAGGCCTCCTTATCGGCCTGGGAAATAGAAGGGTTGTGTTTGTCCTTGAACACTTGGTGAACTAGAGGCATCTGCAGAAGCTTGCTTGTAGGCCTCTCTGAGGCTTTGGATTTAACATGTCATTGGTCTTGCTGAGGGGTAGAGTCAGGCTGGGGCATGACAGATATTAAGACACCAGATATACAGTCTATGTCAGTGGTTCCCAACCTGTGGTCCATGGACCACCAGTAGTCCATTAGAACTAAAATATGGCCCGCAGCCTCACTATTACTACACTATTGCAACATGAGCAACTGGTCTTGCAAAATCCTCTTATAGGGCCCAGGCAATAGGGATGTCAGGAGGGGAGAGGAGAGGCTACCCACAATAGGCACAACAACAAGCCTCCTGACTTCTGCTTCTCCTCCTCCCTCCTCCCTGAGCGGAGCCATTCCATGTGGCACCTGGAAGTGGGGGCACCTTGGTGTCTTTGTTCTTAGGCCTCTTCCTGGGATTGTTATTTGGGTTGCTGGTTCAGAAAATTGCATTGGATAGACCACAGATTGTTAAATATGGTTTTCTGTGTGCGAGCAGATGGAAACTACTGGTTGCTATATGTTCTGTATTAGTAACTAGAGCTAATGTGGTCTATCTAATGCAATTTTCTGTATCATCACCCCAAATAACCAAACCAAATCTAAAGTTGATCAAAAACTGATCCATAGTCCTTTTGGTACTAATGTTGGTGAGTGGTGCCTGGTCAAAGTGGTCCCTGGTCAAATGATCCCTGGGGGGGGGGGGAAGGTTGGGAACCACTCACTAGTCTATGTAGAAATTTGTGGGAGTGCAATGTGATGTAATACAATCCTTAAAAATGCTCCCGGTTGAAAGCTAATCAGCTTGTTTCTCAGCTTACTTTGTCCCTGGAATCTGTGTCTTCCTAGCATAACCTCATCTTGATCCGGCGAGGTGACCAATGAAGGGGTCACCTTCATTGGTCACCTCGCCGGATCAAGACGAGGTTATGCTAGGATCCCCTATGCCATGGACATGAACCTAAATATGGACATCTAGCCTTGATAAAGTTTTACGAAACGGAAATACAGCGGCCCCGATACGTTCTGGATCACCTTCCGTCGGCTTGCTTTCTATCGGACTACGAGGAGCCAGGATTCTCTTTGTCCTGCGGTACTGGATTACCCTGCCTTTCTTTTCTCTCTGCCCGTGGAATTACTATTTTGGACCTGGACAATTTATTTTCTGGACTCAGACCCTTATTTGTGAATTTGGGTATGGACTAAGCGTCGTCCTGGCTGCGCCCCGGATACGGTAGAGTGGAATATATAGCTCAACTTGTTGTATATTTATACTGTGAATTTCTTATGCTTGTGTTTCAAATAGACATATATTTTGAATGAATGCATTTTGAATTTGACTTCTTGCATGTTAAACCCTGACTCTTTGTCAAGACTCTATATAGTAGGGCAGTACCACCCATTGATTTTTTTTAATCTATGGAGGGTTCTTAAAACCAAAGCCTGGCAGATCTCATGGCATTGTGCATTCATAATTTTGCAATTCTCTATCCTGCCTCTTCTCCATCCTATTTATATGCATAGATAGCACCACGTTAGTAAAGTAGTAGAGCCTTACTAGATTTTTGTGAGCAAAAGTCAAATGTAAAAACCAAAAGAATATTTTTTAAAATGTTGAAGAGTGGGTTTTTTTAAGCAACAAACCTTTGTTCAATTTTTTTTAGCAAAGCTCAATTGCACTATTATACACAATTTATTTGGGAGTAAGCACCACTGAACAAAATGGGACTCACCTATGAGAAAACATATACATATTGCTCTTAAATTATACTCATTTGTGAATTCTGCAACAAGCAAAATAACATTGATTCCTCCATCCTTTTCCCCTTATTAAGCTCATTTGCTATATCCGCTGCTTAGATAGCTAAATGTGATAACCCATAACTGTTTTTCAAAATGAAATGCAAATTTACTTGTCTTACCCATAGTGCATTTATTTACCTGAAAGCTCAAGTTCATTGATTTACTGTTTCCCTAGAATCTGTGTCTTCATGGTATAAAACAGAGTATTAAGAACATAAGAACATAAGAAGAGCCATGCTGAATCGGGCCTCAGCCCATCTAGTCCAGCATTCTGTGTCACACAGTGGCCCACTAGTTGTACACAGGGATCTCTAGCAGAAAGGAGGGCAAAACCCTCACCTGCTCCCGACCCCCCACAACCAGTACCCGGGGAAATCCTGCCTGCCTCCATCAACACAGAGGTGGCACTTGGATGTCCATTTCAGTAGCTACTGATTCCCTTGGTATCCATGAATCTGTCTAATCCTGCCTTGAAGCTGTCCAGGCTGACCGCTGTCACAACCTCCTCTGGAAGTGAGTTCCATAACCCAATGACCCTCTGGGTGAAGAAATATTTCCCTTTATTAGTCCTAACTTTCCTACCTTGGAGCTTTAGGGAGTGCCCCCTAGTCCTAGTGTTGTGTGACAGAGAAAATATTTTTTCTCTATTCACCTTTTCTATCCCATGCATGATTTTATACACTTCGATCAAGTCACCTCTTAAACGCCGTCTTTCAAGGCTGAAAAGACCAAGGCGTTGCAACCTGATTTCGTAAGGGA
This sequence comes from Anolis apletophallus, assembly GCA_030556195.1. Taxonomy (NCBI): domain Eukaryota; kingdom Metazoa; phylum Chordata; class Lepidosauria; order Squamata; family Anolidae; genus Anolis; species Anolis apletophallus. The sequence goes on along the minus strand of JARBWK010000003.1, from coordinate 47,807,374 downwards.
GCTGCTCCATCCCTTGGATCATTCTTGTTGCCCTTTCCTGTACCTTTTCCAGTTCCGTTATATCCTTCTTGAGGTGCGGTGACCAGAATTGTACACAGTACTCCAGATGTGGCCTCACCATCGATTTGTAGAGAGGCAATACAACATTTGACGACCTATTTTCGATTCCCTTCCTGATCATGCCAAGCATAGAATTTGCTTTTTTTCACTGCTGCTGCGCAGACTGGGTTGACATCTTCATTGAGCTGTCCACCAAAACCCCAAGATCCCTTTCCTGGTTTGTCTCGGAAAGCTTTGACCCCATCAATTGGTAGGTGTAGTTGGGGTTCTTTGCCCCGATGTGCATGACTTTACACTTGTTTAGGTTAAAATGCATTTGCCACTTTGTTGCCCATTCACTCAATTTCGAGAGATCTTTCTGGAGCTCTTTACAATCAGTTTCATTTTTAACTACCCTGAACAATTTAGTGTCGTCTGCAAACTTTGCTACCTCACAATTTACTCCTACATCCAGGTCATTAATGAATAAATTAAAAAGTAACGGACCCAAAACTGAACCTTGGGGTACGCCACTTCTCACCTCTTTCCACCCAGAGAAGTGTCCGTTTATTACCACCCTTTGTTTCCTACAATTTAGCCAGGTTCCAATCCAGGACAAGACCTGTCCCCTGATTCCATGGCTGAAGAGCTTATTTAGGAGCCTTTGGTGAGGGACTTTGTCAAAAGCCTTTTGAAAGTCAAGGTAAACAATATCAACTGGGTCCCCTTTATCTATGTGTTTATTTACACCCTCAAAGAATTCTAACAAGTTAGTAAGACATGATTTGCCTTTGCAGAAACCATGTTGATTTTCCTTCAGCAATGCCTGTTCTTCTATGTGCTTAGTAATTTTTTTCTTTAATAATGGTTTCCATCACTTTGCCTGGAACTGAGGTTAGACTAACTGGCCTATAATTTCCTGGATCACCCCTGGATCCTTTCTTGAAGATCGGAGTTACATTTGCCTCCCTCCAGTCCTCGGGTACAGTGCCTGATCTTAGAGAAAGGTTATATATTTTGGCTAGAATTTCAGCAATTTCACACTTGAGTTCCTTAAGAACTCTGGGGTGGATGCCATCTGGCCCTGGTGATTTGTTGACATTTAGTTTAGTAAGGCATGTGAGAACATCTTCCTTGTTTATCTCTATCTGGTTTAATTCATTTAATTCCCTCCCCTGAAAAAAACTGACTCAGCTGCAGGCATATGTTGTCTGTCCTCCTGTGTGAAAACGGAGGCAAAGAAGTCGTTTAGCCGCTCGGCAATCTCCTTGTCTTCACTTATTGTCCCTTTCTTACCATTTTCGTCAAGTGGCCCAACTGCTTTTCTAGTTGGGTTTCTGCTTCTGATGTACTTAAAGAAGTTTTTGTTATTTTTTTTAATGTTCTTAGCTATATGTGCCTCAAAATCTCTCTTGGCTTTCCTGACGGTTGCTTTGCATTTAGTTTGCCAGAGCTTGTGTTCCTTTCTGTTCTCCTCAGTAGGAAGAGCCTTCCATTTCTTAAATGAGTTTTTCTTCTTTCCAATCACATCTTTTACTTCATTTGTAAGCCATACCGAAGTCCTCTTGGACTTTCCCGGCCTCTTTCTTATTTTAGGAATGCATTTTAGTTCGGCTTGTTTTAAAGTATTTTTAAACAGTTTCCAAGCATTTTGGAGGGATTTGATTTTTTTTACTGTTCCTTTTAGTTTGTTCTTTACTATTTTTCTCATTTTGGTGAAATTCCCTTTGCTTGAGAAAACTACAGTGGAGTTTCATATAAAGCCTAATACATCCACTGGAGGTCAGCATAAACCTGCTGAAAAATTGGGTATGATCTACGAAAGCAAATTTATAATCGGATTACACAAGAACTGTTTGCATGATGTGAAGCAAGCTAGGGAAGAAAAAATGCACAGGCCCAAAGGCTGTGGGTCACTTGAAATAGCAAATGATAGTCTAAGCAGTTAAAGGTTGATGCAGAACCTCCTGAAGGGAAGGAAATACTCCTAGAGAACACAATACCTAAGAGATTTTCCTTTTGAGTAATCCTTATTTTCACAGTGAATTGGTTCAGATTTGTAACCCTACATCCACAACTGACCCAAATACACTAGAGCTAATACTCTGTTTTATACTACAGATGGATAATGTAAGTTTCTCAGCTTTATCTCTATCAGAGTGCTAAATTCCTAGTACAGATACATAAGATGATATTTCCTAACAAGAGCAGCAGCACCAAAACAATTCAAAAGAAAATTTGGCTGTATATACTTACTCAGGATACAACTGTGGGTCAGTCAAAAGAAAAATATTGCTATGGGATGCTTTAAAATACCCCCAAAATGTCCCAGTAGCTGCAGAAAGAACTACAGTAACTGCTTGCTGTTCCAGTGACCAAACATATCTGTGTAGCATAACAAGGAAACCAATCCAGACTATTAGCTGACTAAAAAAAATTATGTTGCCATCCATCTAGTCTTATCACACTGGGCAAAATAAGTGTCCTAGGGTGCTTCTGCCCCAGTTCAACCATGATGTAGGGTGACTTTCGGTGGGGCTCCGTTGGAGAACTGGGGCAGCAGTGTGGTAGGAGGTTTCTGTCACCAACCCAAAAGCAGTCCCATGCTCCATAATAAACAACAAGGATGCTCCAGCCAACAGCCACATGGGAACACTTTTGCACATGGGATGGAGGAGCATGAGTTGCTGGCCGGGGCACTGGGATTGCCTCGCTGTCACCCAGATTTTCCTTCGAGGCTACTGACTCACAACACTGGTAAGGCTGCATGTGATGAGGTCCCATCTCTTTTTTTCATTTGTGCACACATACACACACATCCAAAAAGGCTAAGGACTTCTGCTGGAATTACCAAATTACTTTGGCTAACCAAGAAGGGACATGGGGTAGGGTGGGAATGAGAACATCTATCAATTGCAGTTGAAAACACAGTAGACATAAACTGATGGATGGTACTTTTAACATCACTCAAATCTGTTCTGAGCTATAGTTGAAATCGTTCTGAATGTCAGCACACAGGTCAGGATGCAGCCCCATGAACTTACTCCTTTGTTCTGATATGGTTTCTTGGAATCCAGATTGTTGTCTTCTGACATGATAGCTGCTACTACTATTGCAAAACTGGAGTTCTTAAGCACAACCTGGTGATGAACCTTGGCCACCTAGACACAATGATAGCTTGGAAGTTGAGTCATCCAGTAGAATGAAGGTCCATCCAGTAGAATGAAGGTCCCAGCCTTCAATACATTTTGCAAAGCTCCTTCATTTGCAAGGAATGTAATTGCAAGGAAAGAGATATCACCAAATGTTAGCAACATCACATATTCCAATAATCAATAGAAATGTGTTCTATCGTTTGTGAACAGTAAGTTAGCCCATACTGCTCATCTATTTCCCTATTTTGGAATTCCAGTTAAGAAATTGTCAACTTATATATATATATATATAATATATATATATAATAACTCTGGGCTATTGTGAACACACCCTGGGAGGCAAACAAATTTATCCAACACTATGGAAAGAGAACCTTCTACATAACTCAGTTCAATCATTCAATCCAGAAGTCTAAATAGAGGACTACAGCATAGTTAAGTAAAATACAGTATACATAGGCATGCACAACTAATTGATGAAACAACTGATTCATTTTTTATACTTCAGCACTATACACACTGGGTTTTACACATAATTTATATGTAAATGTTACATTTATGCATGGACATCCAGTATATAATTGCCAAGGCAGATGCATTTGAATCAGAGGATAGGAGTTATGAATTTTCCCATTACACAGTTGGGTAAAAAAACCAGTCTAGCCTGTTGCTATCCTCAATCCTAGAGGAGCAAAATGTAATGCTTGTTGCTCCAAAGTAAGGCTCCAAAGATCTTACCGAATAAAAATGAGAAGTCATGAGTATTCTACAGAAAACCAAATCATGATGCCATGGCTTGAGTTTTGACAGAAAAGTGATTTATGTAGTCAGTGAATAAGCATTATAGTATAAAATGTTTCCATTTCACCTCTTACTTAGCAACTCTAAATACATCTGAGAAAAGAAGGTCAAAGTAAAGATTGACTGGCAGAAAACTTTTAGGTCCTACTGAAAATCTGGAATTTTATTTGTTACATATTTCAAACAAGAATAATACAATAATCGGAAAGGCAACAGAATTTTGAACAATGCTTAATATCAAATACAGCAAAGTAAATAAAGGTTCATATAACTATTCCATTTTAAAATGTCTTTCCTTTGTATTTTTTAAAAGATGTTTAGGAAAGGCAGGCAATCTGTATTTCCTGCAATAGAAAATGAATGAGATTTTTTTTTTGTGTGCAACACTTCTGGACTTCTTTGCTTACAGCTACGTCAATGGGGCATATTACAAACTTCTATTCGCAGAAGAAATCAATGGCCTAGAAAAGAAGCAATGATTTGTTGTTAGAATCCATTTGCTTTCATGGGGAAATAGAGTTATTCAGATGCAACACAAAATCAAATTTGCCATTATAAACAAGCTCCCCTTCCCACTTCCAGCCATATACACTTACACCCCCCCTCCTTTTTCTCCAATATAATCATAAAGACAACTTTGGGTTGTATGGCCATGTTCTAGAAGCATTCTCTCCTGACATTTCGCCTGCATCTATGGCAAGCATCCTCAGAGGTTGTGAGGTCTGTTGAAACTGGGAAAATTGGTTTTATATATCTGTGAAATGTCTTGCCTGTAGGAGCTAAGTGTGAATGTTTCAACTGGCCACCTTGATTAGCATTTGATGACCTGGCAGTTTTTCAGTGTGGCTTGTTACTGCCTGGGAAAATTATTTGTGGAGAGGTGATTAGCTGTCCCTGATTGTTTCTTCTCTGGGGTTCCCCTGTGATTGAGATTTGTTCTTTATTTACTGTTATAATTTTAGAGGGTTTTTTTAATACTAGTAGCTAGATTTTGTTCATTTTCATGATCTCCTCCTTTCTGTTGAAATTGTCCACATGCTTATGGATTTCAACGGCTTCTCTGTGTAGCCTGACATGGTGGTTGTGAGAGTGGTTCAGCATTTCTGTGTTCTCAAATAATATGCTATATCGTGGTTTGTTCATCAGGTGCTCTGCTGTGGATGACTTCTCTGGCTGAAGTAGTCTGCAGTGTCTTTCATGTTCCTAGATTCATGTTTGGGCAATGCTGCATTTGGTGGTTCCTATGCAGACTTGTCCACAGCTGCATGGTATATGGTGAGAGGGTCCATTCCACAGATTTATTATTTATTATTTACTTTATTTACATTCCGCTCTTCTCACCCCGAAGGGGACTCAGAGTGGATTACATGTACACATACTTAGCACACAATCCCTGCCATTTCCACATACACACATATAGACGAACAGAGGCAACTCTGGCCACCAGGGGGAGCTGACGCACTCCTCATCTCTCAGCATTCCCAGCGTCCCTTGTTGTTCCTTCCGCATTCCTCAGCATTCCTGGAGTTCTTTAATGGCCTCATAATTCAGTCAAAATGTGCCTCCCCACTTAATGTGGTACCTTTATCTCCTACTTGACAGATGCAACTGTCTTTCGGGCTGCAAAGGTCAACAGCAGGCTACACCCACCTCGACCTGGGCAGGCCTCGAACTCATGACCTACTGGTCAGAGAGATCTTATGCAGCTGACACTTAGCCACATATATAAACCCAATTTTCCTAGTTTCCAACAGACCTCACAACCTCTGAGGATGCCTGCCATAGATGCAGGTGAAACATCAGGAGAGAATGCTTCTAGAACATGGCCATACAGCCCCAAAAAAATCTATGACAACCCAGTGATTCCGACCATGAAAGCCTTCGATAATACTCTTTTGTTTATAACTTTCCTGTGATGCTGGACTTGTTTCACTTTGCGAAGCCATAAACAAAAGCAGTCATACCTGGTTGCTTCCACATAAATGGGACAGTGAATCCACTCCAAGTTGGAGTCTGTACTGTAAATGAGCTATCCAAGACACTGAATCTAGTCCTCAGGCAGGATTCAGAACCCTGGACAGTTCATTTAAAGTTCAGGCAGGTTCACTACCCCAATGATATAAAAGCACCTACCACCAGTGTATAAAGATTTGTTCTCAGGGGGAAAAACAACAAGGCACAGGCCACTGGAAACCTGTAGCAGCCTGGAGCACCACTTGATACCAGAAAATGGCAAATTGTGCTGTGGAAAAAAAGCCTGACTTTGGCATAGTGGCAAGGTATAAATAATTGCACACATATACACCTCACTGTAGAAAATAAATTCTACAGTTGTGCACTGTTTAAAATCAGTCATCCTCCCCCCCAAAAAACCCAAGAGTGACAGCAAAGTCAGCAAGCCCTCCATGCCAACTTGCTCCCATTCTCATGTTGTGGAGAAATTACGTATTTAAAATAGAAATGGTACACAGACACAACCTGGAAAGTGCATGGCAACCTCCTCTAGCACAGTTAACTTGTTTTCTCCTTGGTCTGTCAGACAGCCAAGTGAAGGGAAAGCTCGCACTGTATTTTCAAGGACATGGCAAAGTGTCAGATCTGGGAAATCTGAGCTTGGAAGAAGTTCAGGTTTCCAGCCTGCCATGAGGTGGCTGACCTTTGTCCCAGTTCTCTGGGACCTTTGCCCTAGTTACTGAAGGACATGCTGAGTCAGTCTGGGAGTGATGTAACTTCCAGGTGCCTCCAGGGAAGTGAGGTAACTTCTTATGGACTTGGACATTGGACAATGATCTTAATATGCTGACTCAGGGGCCCGTGAGGTCACATCCCTTTGGACTATGGGATTTGCTGAATCACCCGGATATGGTGCAACCCTGCCTGGACATTGCATGGGCAAGGGGAGGGGGGTTTAGGTATAAAAGGTGTGTTTGGGTGGCGGGCCGGTGCTTTAGCTTTACAAGTATTGTACCTGCAATAAAATCGTGTTGGACCGTGCTTCTATCTACGCGTGATCCTTACCGAAATTGGAGCGTCATTACAGCAAAGTAGAGACATCAGATAAAAATAAAATGGGTCAGGGGCATTAGAAGATGAAGTAGTGACAAGATTGGCTCCAAATGTCAGCCCAGATAGATGTGACGGTCAGGAGTGCTTACTATCAGCTTCAGCTGATACTCAAGCTGCGCTCCTTCTTAGACCATGAGAACCTAAAGATGGGAGTGCACACACTAGTGACCTCAAGATTGGACTTCTGCCATGTGCTTTACATTGGGCTACCCTTGTACCAAATTTGGAAACTCCAGCTGGTTCAAAATACGGCAGCCAGATTAATTATAGGAACATTTATTTATTTATTTATTAAATTCGACTTATTAGTTGCCCTTTCCCACAGGCTCAGGGCGACTCACATACATATAAAATCATAACCACAGAACATATAAAATCGTTAAAAACATTACAATCACAATAAAACAGTGAACAGTCTGTCCATTGGCATTAGAATGGCAAAACGGCCCAGCACGGCTTCCGTTACTCTTGCATCTAACGACCAAATGCTTGGGTGAAAAGGAGGGTCTTACAGGCCCTGCAGAATGTTAATAAGTTGGTCTCAGCTCGAACTGTGGGGGGGGAGCATTCCACAGGATCGGCGCAGCGGCACTGAATGCCCTCCTCCGTGTTGCACCCAAGTGGATAGCCTGCCGGCTGGGCACCACCAGAAGGTTCTGAGATTCCGATCGCAGTGGTTGTGTAGGGCTATAGTGGGAGAGGCGGTCCCTCAGATACACTGGCCCCAGACCATTCAAGGCCTTAAAGGTCAGAACCAGCACCTTGAAGGTGATCCGGTGCTCTATTGGAAGCCAGTGCAGTTTGCGCAGCACTGGCATGATGTGGCAACAAGATGGTACACCTGTCACCAGCCGCGCTGCAGCGTTCTGCACCAGCTTAAGCTTCCCGATCACCGACAGGGGCATTACAGTAGTCCAATCTTGAGATGACCGTGGCTTGGACCACTGTGGCTAGGTCATGACGGGACAGGTAGGGAGCCAGCCTCCTCGCCTGTTGGAGGTGGTGAAAGGCCACTCCGCTGACAATGGAGATATGTTTCTCCATTGACAGCTCGGAGTCAAGTGTGACTCCCAAGCTTTTTACAGATGGAGAGGGGCGGAGTGTCGCCCCGTCCAGGGTTGGAAGCCGGATCCCTCCCGTGCCCGGATGACCCAGCCACAGGATTTCCGTCTTAGCCGGATTCACCTTCAACCTACTGGCTCGCAGCCATCCGGTAACGGCTTCCAGGCAACAATGGAAATTATCGGGTACGGAGTCGGGCTGGCCTTCCATCCCCAGAATGAGCTGGGTGTCATCAGCGTACTGGTGACACTCCAGCCCGAAGCTGCGCGCCAACCGGACAAGTGGTCGGACATAGATGTTGAATAATAAAGGGGAGAGAATTGCCCCCTGAGGCACCCCACAAGGAAGTGGGATGTCCCTGGAGACAACCTCGCCCCTTCTCACTCGCTGAAACCGGTTCCGGAGGAAGGAGGCCAACCAGCTAAGGGCAGACCCCCTCACCCCGGCCCCGGCCAGTCGGTGGGTCAAGAGATCGTGATCGACGGTATCGAACGCTGCCGTGAGGTCCAATAACACAAGCAGCGCCGATCCACCTTGGTCTAGTTGGCGACGCAGCTTATCTGTGATGGCGACCAGCACCGTCTCCGTCCCATGCCCTAAACGGAAGCTGGACTGGAAGGGGTCCAGCCAAGTTGCATCATCTAGGTAGGACTGCAGCTACTCCATTGCTGCCCTCTCAACTACCTTGCCCAGGTACAGTAAATTAGACACTGGGAGGTAGTTGGAAGGGACCGACGGATCTAAGTTCGGTTTCTTCAGCAATGGAGTGACCACCACCTCTTTCAATCCCCCTGGAAACACTCCTTGCTCAAGGGAGCTCTTGACTAACTTCAACAGGGGGGTCACGTAACCCCTCCAGGCTAGCTTTCACCAGCCAGGAGGGGCACGGATCGAGGGAGCAGGTGGTCGGCCTAGCTGCAGTAACTATCCTATCAACAGCTTCTGCGTCCAGTGGCCGAAACCGGTGAAAGGTGGGCCCGGCCAGAGGCCACGGAGTCTCAAGTTCACTGACTGTATCAAGAGTAGGGGGAAGGTCCCGGCGGAGGGCCGAAATCTTGTCTGCAAAATAGCTCTGAAAAACCTCAGCAGAGAGGGCCTGATCATTATTGTTTGGGATGGTAGGGACCATTGTTAGCGACCTAATGACTTTAAACAATTGAGCCGGGTGTGAGCTAGCAGACGCTATCAAGGTTGCATAGTATGAATTTTTCGCATCCTTGATAGCATGCTCATAAGCCTCCATAACAAGCTTATAAGCTGATTTCGTATCTTCGTCACGGAGTTTCCTCCACTTGCCCTCTAGCCGTCTCTTTTCCCGTTTCATCAGTCTTAGTTCCTTAGTGAACCAAGGAGACCGGTTACGACGGGGTCGGATAGGGTGTCTAAGGGCAATCTCATCGAGAGCATTGGCTTATCTAGAGTTCCAGGTGTTAACTTGCTCATCGATTGAGACGCTGACAGACTCCAGATCCCTCAGAGCATTCAGGAACCTAATTGGTTCCATAAGTCTCCTTGGGCGAACCCAAATTTGTTCGGTGCCCTTGCAGGGCGGGGGAGCCTGCTCAATCCGGATCCTCGGGGCACAGTGATCCGACCATGGCACCTCGATGGCAGAGGCTAGGGTCACTTGGACACCTGCGCTGAAGACAAGGAGTGAACATCTAGGAGTGATCTTTTCACACCTATCCTAAAGTCACTCCACTGCCTGCCAATTAGTTTCCAGGCAAAGTATAAGGTGTAGGTTTTGATCTTTAAAGCCCTGCATGGTTTGGGTCCAGATTACCTAAAAGACCACCTTCTCCCGTACAATCCACCTCGAACACTAAGGTCCTCTAAGGGGCATCTGCTCCAGCTTCACAGAACCCAACTGGCAAGCATCACCCAGAGCAGTGTTTCCCAACCAGTGTGCTGGGGCACACTAGTGTGCCGTGAGCGATCATCAGGTGTGCCGTGGGAAATTGGAATCTCCAGGAGGGGAGGGGGGAGAGTCTAGTGTGTTGAAGTATAAAAACCCTAAGAAACCTACCTCGAAAAGGCACAAAATTACAAAGACCCCCCTCCCCACCCGTTGTCTACTTGGTCTCTCCCTCTCCATGCATTGGGAAGACTCGCCTCCCTTTTCCTTAAGTAGAGACCTCCTCTTGCCTCCTGGGGGTTCTGTGTGGGAAGTTTGGCCCAGTTCTATCATTGGTGGGGTTCAGAATGCTCTTTGATTGTAGGGGAACTATAAAGCCCAGCAACTACAACTCCCAAATGTCAAGGTCTATTTCCCCTGAACTCCATCTGCGTTCATATTTGGGCATATTGAGTATTCATGCCAAGTTTGGTCCTGATCCAACATTGTTTGAGTCCACAGTGCTCTCTGGATATAGGTAAACTACAACTCCAAAACTCAAGGTCAATGTCCACCATGGTTTGTTATGGGAGTTCTGTGTGGGAAGTTTGTGTCTTTCTGCCATTCCTGTCAGGATATCTATGTTGAGTTTATTGAAACAGGCCCAGGTTTCCCACTGAGTGTATAAATACATTTTTAAAACATATTAACTATATGTTAGAGTGTGTTAGAGTGTCATTTTGTGTCATTTTGGTTGGATTTTGCAAATGTAAAAAGTGTGCTGTGGCTCAAAAAAGGTTGGGAAACACTGACCCAGAGGACCATTTCATCAGCTGCCTCAAGACCATGGAACAACCTGCCAGAAGAACTCCAACAGCTAAATGAGCTGTCAAAATTTTAAAACCATCTAAAGATCTATCTATTCCAGCAGGCCTACCCAGATAGTCTTTAAACATGAATTTTAAAGTTGTGTCCTAATCTCTGTTTTGTGTATTTTAATATGTATTTTATAGAAATATGTTTTGATATGCATCTTTTATAGAAATATATTTTAATATGTGTATGTGTGGTATTTTTACAATGTTAGTGTGTTTTAATTATTCTGCAACCCACCTTGAGCCACAAGGAAAGATTGGTAAGGTTGTTGTTATTATTATTACTGCCCAACAAAAATTATATTAATGGGGTTGCAGCATAATGGTGAGGTTTCCCTCAAATATGGCAAGGTTTCTGTGATAACATTTTTCTGCATGTAATTTATTTATGGCATTTTTAAAACCCTGCTCATCAAACAGAGGCTCTCCTGTGTCAGTCACGAAATAAACAGAAATAAAGCTATGACAAAAAAGAAAAATGGGAAGAAGAAAATATGTTTTCAACAAAACAGAGCAATTAACACCCTGTCAAACAGGCAGAATAATAAAGTCCAGCTAGAGATTTCCTACCTAAATAAGAATTAGGGAAGTTTAGGGAGCCATCCCATTTTCAGAACCCAAATTAAAAGTGGAAAAAGTGATCAAGTTACTTCTGGGCAATGCCTGCTGCAAAGGAAGCAATAAGGCAGAAGCAAAGAAAGTGGCATATAGCCCAGTCAGGAAAAAGGCAGCTTCTGGCAACAGGAAGAATATCTAACAGTAAGCACAGTGTCTTCCTTGTACCCAAAGACATCTGCCTGTCTCTCGGTATGTACAGGGCAAGAGCTAAAGACAGTAGGGAATCTTCTGCAATTATTCAGTCATTGCAGTGAAGCAACATAGTCATACTTGGTTAGTACTTGGATGGGAGAGCATCAATGAAGTGCAATGGGCTGTATCTCAAGTAAATTTAACCAATTTCTATTTCTAACCTTTTCTATTATCTTACATGTGAAAATGGCGAGCTTAAACAAGGGAAATATGGTGAAAAAATCAAGAAAGAAGATGGAGAAAATATATATTTTTTAAAATACAGAAATTAGAGGAAGGATTGGCAGGATAAATATATAAATTGATGATTAAGGATGATGAATATATGATAAGAATAATACAAACTAAATGGCAGAAATAAATCAAACAACAGAGAGATTACTGAAGGGGATCAAGAAAATTAAATGGAGAAATGCAAAGAACTGGAAAGGAAATTCATTTTGAAATGATATAGGACCCCAGTCCAACTTTCATATATGGTAACAGGGACAAACCCAATGTTTTGGCACTGGGGATTAAACAAAGGATGGCATGCCCATATGTGGTGGGAATGTTAAAAAGTAACACCCTTTTTGGGGCGAAAAATAGTGAGGAAAATAGAAAAACTATTCAAAATATGACTTCAAGTAAATATAGATGTTAATGGGAGTATTAGACAACAATAAAATAGATTTATTTATTTATATCATTTATATTCCACCCTTTTCACCCTGCAGGGGACTCAGGGTGGATCACAATGCACATATACAGGCAAACATTCAATGCCATAGACATACAACATATATAGACAGACAACGAGCTACACAATTGGTCGAGAGTTCACCCCGACCCGGGCAGGCCTCGAACTCATGACCTTCTAGTCAGTAGAGATCTTATGCAGCTGACTCCCAGCCAGCTGCACCACATTCCCGGTGAAAAAACAAGAATTGTTTAAAACCATGATTTTAGCAAGAAGGCAGTGTTAGCATTGGGTTGAGAAAAAGAAAAAAATGAACTATGAAAAACCTGGAATAATTACCTTTATGAGCAGGTTCAATCTGACATTTTAGCATGTTTAATTCAGCTTGATACACAGGAGGGTAAAATAAGAGAAATTAAAGGTAAATAGATGATTTATATGAAATGGATTAAAAAGTGGCTAGGCCAATGTAAATATTGTACAGAAACTAAGAAAATCGTCCTCATGGTTAAAGATATAAAGGAAATATGTGGTCTGGGTGATGAGTGGTGCCATTGGGAGGATTTTAACAATTAAAAATTAATAAAAAATATAATTGGCAAAAATTAAAAATAGGCAACATTTTAGAGGAAGGAACTGGTGAAGCTTTTTGGAATCCATGGAGTCTCCATAAGTCCAAGGGTAACTTGAAGGCGCGCTCGCACACACACACACATTGTCACTTGGTTAAATTAATAGAGATCTCAACATGCAAGATGCTTTTCTCTGCTGTGGCTACCAGTGATGGCAGTGCAATGATGAGCTACACCAAAATATTTGGTGGCAACTTTAATATAACTAGTTCATTTTTAAAATTTTCTTTTACCTTTGTGGCAACTGTCTCATTTGCTTCCTGATAGACATGCTGTTCTGTGACTAAATTCCTGGGGAAATAACCAACAGTGCCCATCTGGTCCTCATAATGCTGACCGTAAACCTGAAGAAGATACATCCAAGTATGGAATTAAACATCATTATTATTCATTGTAAACAAGCTTGATTTTCTTTTGGGAGCAAGGACTGCAGCTGTCTTTTTACATATTGTTTGAAATTAGTTTGATTATCATAAAGTACTAATGAAGCATGTTGTTTTTCTGATCAATCATCTTTTGAAAAGGGGATTATATGTGTGTGCATGCAATTATGGTAATGAATTTCTGTGGACTACAAAGCAATATGCACTGGCTGCATCCAGTATAGGATCAACACTCATTGATTAGGGAGATTTAAATCTTCCAACCACTGCAACAATTTTCTTTTCCAAAACTGGTATTGTATGCTGCTGTGAATGCTTTCCTGCCTAGGTGACAACATGGACAAAGCCTGCTTGTTTTTAATAAATAACTTCAATCCAGTTTAGGGACCATTCTCCTTCTTCATTCACAGTAGCTCTGAGCCAATTGTCTCTAAGCATAAAACAGTCCTCTCTTCAATATACAAGGAAATATAAGGAAAACATAAGGAATACAAGGAAATATAATATAAGGGAAATGGTATTTCTTGTTGTATTGCAGCATTTCAGCCTTTTGAGAAGATTCGGAGATCTTTTTGCTTTCTTGTCCCATTGTTTTTAAGCATAAAATACTCCATAAGTAAAGGTAAATGTTTTCTCTAACATTAAGTCTAGTCGTATCCGACTCTGGGGGGTGGTGCTCATTTCCATTTCTAAGCCAAGGAGTCCGAATTGTCCTTCGACACCTCCAAGGTCATGTGTGTAGCATGACTGCATGGAGCATCATTACATTCCCGCATAAGCGGTGCCTATTAATCTACAGTTGCATGTTTTTGAATTGCTAGGTTGGAAGAACCTGGGGCTAACACTGGGAGCTCACCCTGCTCTTTGGATTCAAATCCACCAACCTTCCAATCAGCAAGTTCAGCTGATTTAACCCACTGAGACATCGCAGCCCCAAAATGCTACATAGTAGAAGGAAAGGTAGATATACACCTGAACCTAGAACGTAGAACTATTATAATACAAGTTTAAGATTGTCGTTTCACTTTTTTGACGTTTAATATAATTTTTGCAACCTTTTTTAAAAAGTTAATTTTTTAAAATCTATTACTTATTCATAAGTGAGAAGTAGCATTGCTAATTCATGACTTTTTATTTAATAAGCATTCAAAATGCAAAAAATGGACAAAATGTTCCCAAATTCTTCAAAATATCACTTAAAATATTTTTGAAGTAACGAGTAAACATTATTTGTAACACTAAAATTCAATGTCATGTTATTTTTTAAAATAACACTGTTGCATCTATGTCATCCCTGAAAAGAAGAATCTTGAATATTTTCCCTGCTTCTTTGCATTTCAAGGATTCTGGCACCTCTTTAAGTTGTGTCTGCTAAGTAAATTTGCTAAGAAAAGGGAAATATACTGTTTATATATTGAACATTCTTACGCTTCCAGCCCAAAATTCTCCAGCTCCTCTTTCCGGCACAAGCTTGGAATAAACATAGACCAATTCCCCCTTTTTAATATTAATAAATCGGCAGTCTGGTGCGTTGTAGTCATCTTCTGCTCTTGCCAAGGAAATGGCATCTGTGGGATCAAAAACACAGAAACAAACCTGTAAATCTGCAGATATAACCTTTCACCTTCATACAAATCAAAAGAATTGCCTGACTTCATTAGCTACAATTCGTTTCCAAAGCACAGATTCCTACGAGCCTCCTGAGGTCAGATAACAGATACCCAGAGCTTTAGTTAAGATACCCATATCTTGACTTAGGAATGGGGCAATTGCAGTTAAAGAAGTCCAGAAACTTTGAGGTCTCCAGAGTGCACATTCAAAGCAGACAGGTAAACAAACAGAAGTGAGAGAGACTTACACAAACATTCCTCATCTGCACACAGCTTCTTGCTGGCAAGTTTGTCCATAAAAATGCCCTTTGCAATCTGGAATGTAAATCCTAGAGACAGAAGAAATATCAGCAAACGAACAGTGTGTGACATTTTCTTTGCCCGTCCTCTCATTTGCAAGTGTCTTGCTCTCTCTTTCATAAATGCGACAGAAGTGGAGGACTGGATCTCTTTTATAGAAACTCTTTCACATTAGTCGGCAGGGAACCACCTCTCTGGCCAATGGGAAGCAATGAGGGCAACATTCCATCCTTTTTGCAGAACTGCAGAGGGACCCTTGAGGCCTTGCTCCCTGCGCCACAGACTGTTCGAGGCAATTTTCTTCAAATTACATTGAGCATATTTTACAAAAGAACAGACAATTAATAATCTGCTGATTACACTATGTAATACGATTTTTTGGCCCTGATATATAATTGTTATTTCCTAATTGGGTCTATCATGAAAACATGGGGAAAGTTTATTGAACTGCAAAAAACTTTGTTTTCTGTGGGACATCCTTCAGCACATTTTGCTACAGCTTTTCAATGAATATCTCACTGATGCTCAACCAATTCAATGTAGTTTGTGGCAGCCACAAAAAAGAAGTTTCTGGAGTATAACAACTACTTTCAAAGTAGTACTTGACAATTAAACAGGAAATACTTTCAAATCCCAGCAAGTTATTTATCAACGTTTGGCATTCCCAAATTTAGAAGCTCCTTCACCCTTGCCAGCTTTAATGTATTGTCATCAGTGTTGTGTGGGGCAGCTGGCTAAGTGTCAGCTGCATAAGATCTCTCTGACCAGTAGGTCATGAGTTCGAGGCCTGCCCGGGTCGAGGTGGGTGCTCTACCTTTAAGTGTAGCCTGCTGTCGACCTTTGCAGCCCGAAAGACAGTTGCATCTGTCAAGTAGGAGATAAAGGTACCACATTAAGTGGGGAGGCAAATTTTGACAGAATTATGAGGCCATTAAAGAACTCCAGGAATGCTGAGGAATGCGGAAGGAACAAGGGACGCTGGGAACGGTGAGAGATGAGGAGTGCATCAGCTCCCCCTGGTGGCCAGAGTTTGCCTCTGTTCGTCTATATGTGTGTATGTGGAAACGGCAGGGATTGTGTGCTAAGTATGTGTACCTGTAATCCACTCTGAGTCCCCTTCAGGGTGAGAAGAGCGGAATCTAAATAAAGTTTATGATTATTATATTATTATTATTACCTTATTATTATAAGGTAGGTTAACAGGCATACCATACCAGGACCCATACCAGGAACTGGCATGCCCATGTGATATAGAGAAAGTAGAAACTACCAGGCTATATTGTGACTTTTATAGAGATATCAGAGCTGTTTTTATTACTCCCGTTGTACAAAAGATACCTGGTAGAACTGACAACTACTACCTAAAACATTTCATTGATGATAGGGAACCATCGATTACTCTTAGGGTGGCTAAGTTTTGCGCTGCTTCTATAAAAATAAGGAGGCGAATTGTGGGTGATGGTGGGCAATCTTAAAGGATAAAGTTTTAACCTACTCATTTTTATTATTTTATTATTATTATTTCTAATGTATAGGCCACCACACCCCGGGGGCTCGGAGCGGCTTACATCAGACATGAGTGATACAATAAAACAGTAAAAACAGTAAAATATAAAACTGATTAGCCAGGTGGGAAGGCCTGCCTAAACAGATAGGTCTTGCACGCTTTCCGAAATGCTAGTAAGTCTTGGAGCATACGGACTTCAAGCAGAAGAGTATTCCAAAGAGATGGAACCACAGCAGAGAAGGCCCTTCGCCTAGTCTTTGTAGATCATACTAGCTGTACCCGGCACGCATTGCTGTGCCCTATTTAGAGACGCGAGAAAGTCTGAGTATGTAAGGGTTGGAATTGATGTGACTCATGGTGTTGAAGTGAATTGGGTGTTTTATGTTTGTGCCTCAGCTCTTGCCTGCAGTCCTTCGGGTTTGACTTGTACCATGGCCAGGACGGATCAGCTTGGGGAGGGCTTGTCCTGTCAGGGGATCTCTATCTTCACAGGTGCATCCAGTGTCTGTTGAGGGACTGTTAAAAATCCTTTCCGTATCCTTTTTAGCCACCTTTCTCAAGATCTTCATGTCTAGCTTACTTTCTGCTCCTCTCTTTTCAAGATGTCCTGCTCTGTGTCTTTTGCACCCATTGGTCGATGTCAATGAGGCTTTGCTCATGGACAGGCCATCTGAGGGAGCTCTTCCAGCGCTGGGCATCAGAAGGTACTTGGTGATGGCCTCCATCCCTTGGAGCCAGCATATAGAGGGGCTGGAGCACCCTCCTTGGCAAACCCCATTGTTGCTGGATGGTCCTCTTATTAATGTGGAATTCCAAGCCACTGGAGATCTTTTGGGAAAGGAAGAAGAGCTCCCTTGAATGGTGTTGATCTCCATCATGGTCTTCTGATTTGAAAGTGTTGGAGGAGGCTCTGGCACTCCTCTGACAGTTTGTTATGGGTCGGAATGTTCATGTTGGCTGGCCAGTACAGCAGTTATGCAAATCCGCCCTTATTGGCAGCCAATCATGTTGTCAGAATGTAGAGGCTGGGAGAGTCTTTGGCAGCCCCGGAGGATGCTGGGAAATGTAATTTTATTTTTACTCATTGTTTTGGGGGCCTTTTAGGTTTTGGGGGGGAAAGTTTATTTGCTACAAACGTACCTTGCTTGAGGCCTATTTCTGTTGGCAAGTTTAGTGTTTCTGCGTTGTAAGGTTTCTCTGTTTCAGGTAGTCTTCACATGACGGCTCTTCCTTTATATATATATAGATGATCTTGAGACTGGGAACTATAAGCAGCATTTGATCTTCAGATCAAAGTGGTCTCTAAGGTTGATAAAAGGCAAGTCAATTTTTTAGATATAATGGGCCGAGGCCATGTAATGCCTTGAAGGTGAGGACCAGTAGCGTAAAGATGATTCGATACTCCATCGGAAGCCAGTGAAGTTTTGTAGAATTGGAGTGATGTGGCACCTCCAATGATAACATTTAAACACAAAAAAAGGGAGATATCCTTATACACTCCAATCATGTGATTCCACCTAAGAATAACCTGGTTCTGAGAACAAGATGTTGTGGGCATTGCTCTACATGCCACAACATATTGAGTGGTAAATCGGTTTATAGCCATTCCCTGCGCAAATGTTTTGATGTAAAATCTTTCACTACCTGCGCCTCGGATTCTGTCGTCTACGCCATTCATTTCTCTTGCCCTAAAACCTATGTGAGAATTACGACTAGACAACTCAGGACGGGATTTATTGAGCATAAAAGTAAAATTAATACAGGCAGTGAAGAAATCCCCTTTTATCAGCACTGCAAACAACTTAACCATTCCGTAGGCTCTTTAAAACTCCAGGTCCTTGAAAACCTGCATGTCCTTACCCACATGAATGTTAACCAGGTGCTCAACCGATTAGAAAATAAATGGATATTAACCCTAGAAACTGAATGGCCTAAAGGATTGACGGAGGTAATAGGATTAAGTTCTATGTTAATTTAAACAGCTGACATATGTATCCTATTATATATATGGGACCTGCTGCTTATACCAATCACCTTTGGGTCACCTTGCGTACACACATGCGAGGTTATGCTAATGCTACTAAAGATTACGATATGTAACCCTGAATAAGTTATTTTTACTGTAGGGTGTGCTTTTGTTAGCTCCTGCCATATTATTGTCTATTTTACAGATGAGGACTGTGATATTATCTGCCTAAGCTTTGAAAAAGCCAGCCACGATATTGCTCAGTGAAACAGATTATATTGGCTAATGGGAGACATGATTTGTGGTCTTTCTGGGATTGCTACGCATTGATTGAATTTATTTCTCACCTCATCTGATCTTCATTTTGGACTTTTTATGGACTTTTGAACCCTTCTGGAGTACCATTTATTTCCCTTCCTATATTGGACTGTTTGAATTGCACCCCGGACATTTGGATTTTTACTTTATTTATTTATTTATTTATTTATTTATTTATTTATTTATTTATGGCATTTTACCCCGCTCTTCTCAACTCCCGAGGGGGGACTCAGAGCGGCTTCCAAAAGGCATAATTTGATGCCTACATCACAATTGCAATATAAAACACAATATAAAACCCTCCAGCATTCGACACTAAAATACATTAAAATACAATTATATTCATACATCCTATGCATTCACCTACCGTGTTTCCCCGATAGTAAGACACCCCCGATTGTAAGACGTATCGGGGGTGTCAGAGGTCGGCTAATATAAGCCGTACCCGAGTAAGCCGTACCTGTCGCCACGCCGCCGCCCGCGCCGCCACAACCGGCCCATTGGCGGCGCACACCCTCCGCGGTGCACCTTTCTGCCAGGCCTCTCTGACGTGGCGCCTCTTGCTCTCTCCCCCTCCCTTTCTTCGTCCAAGGAAGGGAGGGGGAAGAGAGCAAGAGGCGTGGTGAAGCGGCGCCGCGTCAGAGTGACGCGCCGCCGCTTCGCCACGCCTCTTGCTCTCTTCCCCCTCCCTTCCTTGGATGAAGAAAGGGAGGGGGAGAGAGCGAGGCGTGGTGAAGCGACGCCGTGTCAGAGTGATGCGCCGCCGCTTCGCCACGCCTCTTGCTCTCTCCCCCCTCCCTTCCTTGGACGAAGAAAGGGAGGGAAGAGAGCAAAGAGGCGTGTGGCTGGCGTCGCGTCAGAGTGACGCGCCGCCGCTTTGCCACGCCTTTTGCTCTCTTCCCCCTCCCTTCCTTGGGCGAAGAAAGGGAGGGAAGAGAGCAAGAGGCGTGGTGAAGCGGCGCCCGCGTCAGAAGTGGCCCAGCCCGCCGCCCATACGCCTCTTGCTCTTCCCCCTCCCGTCCTTGGACAAAGAAAGGGAGGGGGAGAGAGCAAGAGGCGTGGTGGCAGCGCCCGCATCAGAGTGACGCGCGCCGCCGCTTCACCACGCCTCTTGCTCTCTTCCCCTCCCATCCTTGGACGAAGAAGAAAGGGAGGGAAGAGAGCAAGAGTCAGCAGTCGGTGTCACGTCAGAGTGACGCGCCGCCGCCGCTCCACGCCTCTTGCTCTTTTCCCCTTCCTTCCTTCATCCCAGGACGGGAGGGGGAAGAGAGCAAGAGGCGCCTGTCGACGTTCCTGCGCGTGCGCCACCAGCCGATGGGGCCGGGTGCGGCGCCGGCGCGCCGTGGCGGCGGCAGCGTGGCCGTGGCGATGGGGTACGTCTTAGTTTATATAAGACGTACCCCGAAAGTAAGACGTAGGGGGACTTTTCGGGGAAAGAAAGTAAGACGCTGTCTTACTTTCGGGGAAACACGGTATGTTAAAAACAGTGTTCCATCCATAGGGGGACTTTTCGGGGGGGAAAGAAAGTAAGACGCTGTCTTACTTTCGGGGAAACACGGTATGTTAAAAACAGTGTTCCATCCATTCCAACAGTGTTGGTGAATAGGGCATTGAGCCCTATTCACCAACTTTCCATTAAAACTACTAAAGTGCTGTCCTGTGCTACTATGCGAACGCCTCGTCCCACATCCAGGCTTTCACTTTTTTCCTAAATGTCAGGAGGATGGAATTGATCGTATGTCACTAGGGAGCACATTCCACAGACGGGAGCCACCACCGAGAAGGCCCTCCCTCGTCCCCACCAGCCGCACCTGGGAAGCCGGTGGGAGCGAGAGCAGGGCCTCCCCGGATGATCTTAAAGTACGAGGTGGGACGTAGCGGCTGATGCGTTCGGTCAAGTAAGCAACTGGCGCACGAGTCTTAACTGTGCAAAAGCTCCCCCGGCCACCGCTGAGACCTGGGGCTCCAGGCTCAGCGATGAATCCAGGATCACTCCCAAGCTGCGAACCTGCGTCTTAAGGGGAGTGTAACCCCATCCAACACAGGCTGTAACCCTATGCCCTGTTCGGCCTTGCGACTGACCAGGAGGACTTCTGTCTTGTCTGGATTAAGTTTCAATTTGCTAGCCCTCATCCAGTCCGACACAGCAGCCAAGCACCGGTTCAAAGTCTGGACAGCCTCCTTGGTGACAGGTGGGAAGGAGTGACAGATCTGGGCGTCATCTGCGTACAGATAACACCTTACTCCCGAAACTCGAATGATCTCTCCCAGCGGTTTCATGTAGATGTTAAATAACATCGGGGACAGAACTGAACCTAAGGGACTCCACAAGACAAGGTTGCGGAGCCGAACAGGTGTCACCCAATAACACCTTCTGGGTGCGACCTTCCAGAAAGGATTGGAGCCACTGCAATGCAGTACCCCCAAGCCCCATATCTGCAAGGCGACCCAGAAGGATACCGTGGTCTACGGTATCGAAAGCCGCTGAGAGGTCCAGCAGAACCAACTTTGCTCTATGAGACTGCTATGGACTACTCTTCTGCACATTGTGGTATTGTACTCTTGAGCGTTCCTTCACTATATGCATATTATATACATTAGATGCTTTTTCTATATTGTGTGCTAGCGTTTTTTTCGTATAATTTATTTGTGCATCAGGCAGACTTCCGTGCTGTTTAAACTCCTGCTTTACCAAAATTTTAACATTTAAAAACATTTAATTTCTAAATAAACCTCATTTCTATTGCTGAGAGCATAGTAGTATTATAGCAGGACTGGACATAAATGCTGGTTGTAAGATATAAGGACTTGCTACTACATTCATCCAGCTGCTGTTTGCTGGCCCTTGTCAAAATATTCAGATCTACAAATTGACTGAAAGTGAAGCCAATTTGTTTGAATCTACAAATTACCCAGTTGGCTTCTCTGTAATAAAATAATTAAAGTTCATTTTACTGTTTGATTAACAACTGAACTAAATTCTAATCAATTGAGCCTATTATGTGTGGCTTGTGTCAGCATCATTACAGTGCATTCTGTATTCTGCAACTGTAACAAGTTCAGGTCTCCCTCTTGTAACTGCATATTAATAAATCAATACCATAAATGTGTTCCTTAATCTCAATTTCCTCACTTTTAACCAATGTCAATTTCTTGATTTTCCAGAAAACAGAAACAAGAGTGGGAATTAAATTGGGTGTGGGAAAATTAGCTCTCCAATTCTTTAGATTTTTATCACCCAGAAGCGTCAGCTCAGCTAACACTGGCAATGTGATTTAGTGAACTGTTGCCCAAAAAACTTTGAAAGAACCCAACCCCTCCCCATTTTAAATAATCTGATAAATGCCTCTGGACAGCACTAGTTACGGACTACTCCACTAGTAGTGCCCAACCTATTGGAGTTGTATGTCAAACTATCTCAAAACTATGGTTCCATGTTATAGAGCAGGGCTGTCCAACAGACGGCCCGCGGGCCGTACACGGGCCCCCAGCCTGTTGGGCACGGCCCCCGCTACCCTCCTGAAAGAACTTTTTAAAAATATTTTTAAAAATATATATTTTTAAAAATGGTGGCCGGGGAAGGGGGAGGGGGGCGGGGCAGGAGAGGGGAGCCAGCTCCTCCTCCTTCCCCTCCCCCCGCCCCCTCCCTGCTCCCTCTCGCCAGCGCCAATGCGATCCCCAGGTTTGCATCAGCGCCAGCGAGAGGGACAAGGGGTGGTACAGGGAGGAGGAAGAGAGCCAGCTCCATCACTCCTGCACCACATACACATTATACTTATACACACACACATCGCCAGCACTGATGCGATCACACATTTGCATCGGCATAGCTGGCGAGAGGGACAAGGCACATATGCAGGAGGAGCTGGCTCTACTTATACTCCACATATACATAAGCACCGCCCCACATCTTCCCTCTCTCGCCACATACGCACGATGCGATCCGGTTTGCATCAGCGCTGGCGAGAGGGACAAGGGGCGGTACAGGGAGGAGGAAGAGCCAGCTCCTCCTCCCTGGAGGCACCGCCCAGGGGCGGGGCTGAGGGGGCGGAGCCGGGGTGGGAGGCCCCCAGGTGATCGTGAGCCGGGGTCAGAGTCTGTTATAGAGCGGATATTCCTTTACATACAACATAGCTGGGGACCTTGGCCCCTTCAGGTGATCAGTGACAATAGAATTCCGGCCACAGGATCCAGCCTCTTTATTAGAAGTTGGACAGCTCTGTTATAGAACATCTCAATGGATATTCCTTGAACTCAAAGTATAAAACATACAACATAGCCTTTCTGATATGCATGTCTTCACAAAGACCTGGAATGAAGACATGAGCTTATTCCTTCAGATGCATTATATTAATGTGGAGGTCTCCAACAAGAGATGCATTACAATATATGGAAAGGAAAGCATTCCGTTATTGTCCTGAGCAAGCTACATGAGAGATACAGCTTCCTAACAGGTGATCATATGTAGTAGTCACATCATATTCTACAGCAGGGTTGGGGAACTCTTTCTGTTACAAGCTTCAGGGATAAGATACTTCTGCAAGTGGTGCATGGGCTGCAGTCATCAGGGCAAGAGAGCAGTGAGTAGGTTGCAGTACCCTGGATTTGGAAACATAAGTCTCCTCCAAAGTATCATAGGATTAGCATTTCATAGAATCATAGAAGAGACCACAAAGGCCATCCAGTCCAACCCCCTGCCATGCAGGAAAAGCTCAATCAAAGCACCCTGACAGATGGACATCCAGACTCCAAGGCAGTGAGTTCCACTGCTAAACAGTTCTTACATTCAGGAAGCTCATGTTGAGGTGGAATCTTCTTTTCTGTAATTTGAACTCATTGCTCCATTGAGTCCTCGTCTCCAGGGCACCAGAAAACAAGCCTGCTCCCTCTTTCTTATGACATCCTTTCAGATATTTAAGTATTTATTTATTTACTTTATTTATATTCCGCTCTTCTTACCCCGAAGGGGACTCAGAGCGGATTACAGTACACATACTTGCAGACAATCCCTGCAGTTCAACATATATAGACAACATATATGATATAGACATATATAGACGAACAGAGGCAAACTTCTGGCCACCGGGGGGAGCTGACGCATTCATGTCTGTCAGCGTTTTCCAGCATCCCTTTGTTGTTCTTCCACATTCCTCAGCAATTCCTGAAGTTCTTTATGGCCTCATAAATCAGTCAAAATTTGCCTCCCCACTTAAATGTGGTACTTTTATCTCCTACTTGACAAACGAACTGTCTTTCGAGTTGCAAAGGTCGACAGCAGGCTACACTTAAGGTCGAGCACCCACCTCGACCCGGGCAGGCCTCAAACTCATGACCTATTGGTCAGAGAGATCTTATGCAGCTGACACTTAGCCAGCTGCGCCACATTCCCGGTGCAGTATGACTATTATGTTTCCTGCCAAACACCATTTCTGCAGGCTAAAAAATGCCCAGCTCTTTAAGCCACTCCTCAAAGGGATTCATGGTCTCCGGCCCTTTGATAACTAGTTGCCCTTCTCTGGACACCTTCCAGCTTGTCAATACCTTTTTTCAACTGTGGTAACCAGAATTGGACACAATATTCCCGGTGAGGTATAACAAAAAGCAGAATATATTGCTAGCATTTTTCAAGAACGTCCAGTTTCCATGTAATTCCTACATAACAATTTCAGCAAAGTAAGACTGCCCCGCGGATTCCTTCCTGTCTTAGGAAATAAAATGCAGCATTCTTTACAAATAGGCAATTTTATTGTGAGAAACATAAGGTCACTGACCTATATACATAAACAAAATTTCCATCATCTGTAGTTAGCATTCCTTGAATGTATTCAGAATTCTTACAGTTGTCTACTGACTTCCAACAACTCTGCACAAGATATTTCCCTTACAAAAAAGGAACCAAACTTTAAGCTATCAAAAAAAATTAATAACATATTGAAAGAAAAAAAATGAGAGCAAGTCCTTTGATGATCGCAGGTCACTTCCATCACTTCTTTGCATAAGTGATTTTCATGGCATGTGATGGGGTGATTTTAAATCCTTGGAGGGCATCCCTAGCTGCTCCAGCCTGACCTTCATTTTCAAATTCCACAAACGCAATGTCGTGTCTGCCAGGGACCAGACGCACTTCTTTGAAACCAGGGAACCTTGGGAGAGAAATATTTATCATGAAGCTCAGGTTCTTGAAAGTTAATCCCATTTTAATAACTCTCCCTTCCAATAAGTTCTGAAAATTGAAAGTCATATTTGAGAAACGAAGGCGAATGCTACAGGAAGATTATTCCAAGAAAAAACATGACAAAGGTTTTAGGAACATAATTACAATGCAATGGAAAATGGTTTTGACATACAGGGATTACAAACTGGGTTTGCAGGGTGAGGGTGGGAACACTTCACAATTAACATACTGAATTATGTTTACGAACTCTCATTCAATGCAGTAATATTTTCAAAACTTCCTTTTGAGGACAGTCAGACCCCACTATTTCTATGGCAAGGGACACAGTGTCCTCATGAAAGTGGAAAATATGAATAAAGAAACTGCTGAGGAGTTTTTTTCTTATCTAAGAGAACCAATCTCTAGTAATTTTTAGATCCTCCAGTACAGGCGTGGGCAATTACCGGCCCTCCAGGTGTTTTGGACTTCAACTCCCAGAAATCCTAGCCAGTTTACCAGCTGTTAGGATTTCTGGGAGTTGAAGTCCGGCCCGGGGAGAAGGGTGTTGAGGGCGGGGCCAACCAAGAAGAAGGGGTGCCGCTGTCGCCATACCATCGCGGCGGCTTTGGAGTGCCCCAGGCTCTCCACCTCCTCCTCCTGCATGGAGAGGCTTCAGGTGGCCAGTGTGGGAGGGTCAGTGCCGGCGGCGTGGCGGGGAGGAACCTTTGGACGACTTCCTGTAGTCCCGGATGAGCTGGCTGAGACATTCTGAGAGCCGTAGGAGTCAGGAAACTACGGTTCCCAGAATGCCTCAGCCAGCTCATCCGGGGCTACAGGAAGTCATCCAAAGGCTCCTCCCCACAACGCCGCCGGCATCCGGAGCCTCTCCACGCCGGAGGCAGGAGGAGGAGAGCTCAGAGCTGGTGCTGCCTCCACCCTCGGGCCCTCCCTCACTCCACCGACGCGCGACCCTCCATGCAAGGGGGCCAAAGCCCAGGATCACCACCGCGAGGGCCGCCAGAGAAGGCAGGAAGGAACCCCCGCTGCCCTGGTGCAGTCCGCGGCAGCCCCCGCTTTGAGGCAGGACCATGGCAATACGGCCTGCTGCTCCTCCTCCCTGTGCCTTCCTCTGCCCTCCTCCTCCTCCCTTCTTCGCACCTTGTCTTCTTGAATTTTATTTTATTTTAGTGGTTTTTATTATAATTTTATTATTATAATTTTATAATAATATGTTATATTATATTTCAATATATTATGTCTATATATAATATAATTATATTAATACTAATAATATATGAATATTTCTTGATATACGAATTTGTTAATATTAATGATGTGTAATATATAGTAAATATAGTAAGTAAATAAATAAATACATTATGTAGATTTGAATGTAGTTCCGCCTTTAGGTGCGGCCCTCCATAATATTTTTTGGCTCTTGTGTGGCCCCTTGGAAAAAATAATTGAGCACCCCTACTATAGTTGATGTTCCTAGAAGTTGACCATAATCATACAGGAGGATCTGGAGGTTCCTAGTGAGATGTTCTCTCTAGAATTCACTAGGTTCTACAGTATAACTGGAAGAAATTAACCATAGGGCCACACTGAAGGACCTAGAGATTCTTAGAGAAAGTATTTTAAATCAAATCTGCAAATGTCAAAACCGCATAGGTGGAGGGACAACTGTACTTTCAGCGATGTCCTTCTTCACATCAACATAGATTGCTGCCTTATACTGCATCAGACTGCTCTTCAATCTAGTCCAGGGCTGTCAAAACCAAGTCTTCTATTATTATTTATTTATCATATTTATATCCTGCCTTTTTCACTCTGGAAGGGACTCAAGGCAGCCTTACAACAGGCAGCAATTTGATGCCATACACACATATATCAAAATAAACAATTGTAATTAAAATCAAATAATTAAAACCAGAATTATCAAAATCAACAATTAAAACCACACCAACCAGACTTTAGGTAGGAGTTTTGCCAGATTTACTTGAAGGCAGCATGTAAATAACACAAAACATACCAGCTACCATCAAGGTATGGCTCTCTTAAGTATATTCTGTATTCCCAAACCATCAAATCTTCATAAAATTGTAAAACCCCAAGGTGCATGGTTCATGATTCTAAAGGCCAAATCCTTTCAGAGTATAATAATGAATCCCTCCAGTTGAATTTGAAGGAGGAACATCGACTAAAGAAAGATCAGAATGAAGCTGTCTATAGACAGTCACTTCATTAGCTACTGAATCAAATGCACATATGAAAGTGTGCACTACTCCCATTCGTTTGTCTTCAATCTCATGTGGACAGGAATAATCTGAAAGAACTTCCCCTCACGAATTATCAGGGTTCTGTGGTCTATCAGATTCAAGCCTTGCTCTCTATAAGGAGAGGAACAACATTAAGGGAGTACGGCTACACTGAAGATGTGCCCTGTGGGCTTTTAAGTTTTAGATTAAACAATGGGTCTTTTTATTCCGTTTCCTTTCTTCCAATTTAGTATAAAAACATCAGATTGAGAGAATGGAAAGTACTAAAGGCCATGAGACTACATTATTTCATGAAAGTTTTACAGAAATTCATTTTGGGGTGGGGTGGGGTTCAAAAGCCTAAAATCTCATCCAACTCAGTGGAATTCAATGTTGAGAAAACAAACACAGAATCACAACTGAAGCATGTTTTACAAACACAGAATTGCATCTATTTCTATATGTACTTACTGGTTGAACAGCATTGACAACATCATTTCATTTGTCTCTTCTGGCAAATTGTTGAGGAAAAGTATATAGTTTGGTGGATTATCAGGCACCTGCAATGACACAAACAAGAAATCAAAGGATACTATGCAACAAAAATTCTTGTCTTAGTATTTATTTACAAGGATTCTATTCACTTTCATGGATACACTTATCCCATCGTTCTGCTAATTCTCCACTTGATCATAGCCAACAAATTGGCAAGAGCATAAGCAGCTTTAGACTACTTCTGTATCTCCAAGTTCTAGGTTAACAAAGGCGTTAACTTAGCAATTTAGCAGTACCTTTAAAAACCTATGATACGAAACCATTTCATTTGTGCTAGATAACCATCTTGGTGTTATCAGACAGGCACAATAAGACTGTACTACACATGCTAAGCCATTTTCTTTTATATAAGATCAGAAATTGCATAACAACAAACACTATAAGCAAATGCTGAAAGATAAAACTGATCAACTGCTAGTTTATATTTTACAGAAATAAGTTGCCCACAAAGAAACTACAATGTTTCAATACAAATACATTCATCTGTATATTGGCTCAAAAAAGCCAAAGGCACTGATAATGATAATAAAAATATCCATTCAGATACAAAATTTATTTTTTATTTATTGTCTTCATTTTTTTCCCGCCCTTCTCACCCCGCAGGGGACTCAGAGCGGATCACAATGAACATATACAGGCAAACATTCAATTGTAGCACAGCAGTTGCAGGGGCTAGGACCCGGGTTCCATTGGCATTGGGGCCTGCAGCTGCAGAGACAGATTCAGAAGAGGATTTGGAAGGGTGGGAAGGACAGTTTCCCATCAGCGGGCCTCCTTCATTCCACAGAAAGTTTGGCATGGGAAGAGCTGTGTTTTGGCCCTGACGTATACATAGATAACCAGGTGCAAATGGAGAACAGCGATTCTGGGAGTTATGAGCACCCGGGGGAGAGGGTCACAGGAGCTTTTTAAGAAAACATGGATGAGTCCTGGGAAGATTCTAGGGAGGAGAGCTCTCATGTAGATAGTGACCCAGCTGCTGAGAGACAAGGTCAACCTTTGATAGGAGAAGTAGCATTGAGTCTGGGAGAAGGGGATGGCACCGGCCTAGACAGGCCGAGGTCCTCAGCAGAGTTTGAGAATCATTGCCCTGAGCGTCGGGGACCTGTGTGTAACGATATGGAGCAGGCGTAATCAATAAAAGTGCTGTTATTGGCCACGTCTCTTCTGAGTAGGCGTGTTATTTGGATCTACGGAGCCGAACTGGCTCATGGTCACCAAGTTTGCCTTCCATTCACTTTGCCTTGTTCCTGTTCCCGCATTGCCTTCATTTTAGCCTTGCTCAAGCCTTGCATTAGCCTTTGGAGTTTTGCCAAGCTGTTTTTTGACCTTGTTGCTTCAAGCCTTTGATTGCATTTATCTCTTCTATGGACAATTTAAATTTTGGACTGTTTTTATATTCAATAATGTAGTTAGCCTTCAGTCCGTCTCTGTGTGTGTGTTTAAGGGGCCTGTCAAGTCCGTGCCTCGTGACAATGTTTCAATGCACCTTTAGACACACAACACAAGACAGACAGAGAGATGCAATTTAACATCTGGCCACCAGGGGAGCTGTCGCACTCCTTCATTCCTCAGCGTGCTTCCTGGAGATCTTTATGGCCTGATAAAGATTATAAGAATTACCTGTTGGTTCTGTGAGTTTGCTTGGGTGTTCGCTGAATTCTGATTTGCTCCCTTTTAAGAAATAAGAACAGTCAATATTGTATATATGAATGTGTGTTACAGTTCCGATTTTAAAGAACACTGAATTAATTCAGCTTGCTAAGAGTGTATAAAATCGTATTCTAACAGGCTCCAGCTTAAAAAACAAAACACATACTGTATATGAATACTTAGTTCACACAAACTATTTGTGGTTATTTAGGGCTACAAACATCTCTACTCTCCTGTTTCAGGCACAAGAGACGGTGTTATTGTTATTGTTTTTTTAGAATGGTAAGGAAGTCAGGTTATACCAAATAACTTTGAAAAACAACAAACCTGAATTCCTTAAATACTTTTCTTTCAATAACACAAGCTGCTGATACCCAAATAGGAAATATTTCGCCATTCCTTTGCTTATTTATTCAGAATGTAATCTTATGTTTGGACTACAACTACCAATGGACATGTTGATTTTGGAATTACAAGAATTGTAATCTCAAAAGTTATTTTTCTAAGATCTGCAAATGTGGCGAATGTAGATAGTATATCCTCAACTGAAACATTACAGTGAAAAAAATTCTTGCCAACTCCAATTTGCCTGAAGCTATCAGAATTCAAATTCACTACTTAGTTCTAAAATCCAAAATCAGTTTAAGTTAGGGATTGAAATCAGGTAGAAACAGTGAATTAATGCAGCATCCTTCAACTGCAACTCTCAACATTAATCACCACTGGCTATGCTGGTTAGATTGCTGTGACCTTGAATGCAATAGTATATGCAGAGCTTCTCCGGTTTAAGTACTTCTTAAATGAAACTTGCCCCCAAATTGTTTTTTTAATCCATATAGCTCATTAAAAAATTTTTAAAACTTAACTTGAACCATACTTTTTTCAGTTTGTGCTGCAACTAATTAACCTACAGTACATTATTATTCACATTACAAAGTCAGTAGGCAATCATCAGCCTGCCTATTCCTTGGTGAAGGGTTTTTACAAACAGACTTGGACAGAAAATCTACACGTCTACATTACCTGGTTTGGCTTTTTTGCAGCATTGGCCGACTGTTCCAAAGACTTGGTTTTCTTTTTCTCTCTCCTCTTCTCCTTATCAGCGAATGTACCACGCATTTTAGAAATTACATCAGAGTCTGTTTTGGCATACTGAATGCGCTGTTTAAATTAAAAGACTACATTAAGTTCAATCAAAGATGGCTGTTTCAATCAGATGCTCAGGAACAAACTTGCTACTAGAAATAACAATCCTGTCTGTGTGCTGAATTCACATCCCTTGTCAACTTATGGAAAGTCTTTTTCGAGACCAGGCATAGGCAAACTTTGACCCTCCAGGTGTTTTGGACTTCAACACCCACAATTACTATCAGCAGGTAAGCTGGCTAGGATTTCTGGGAGTTGGAAGTTCAAAACACCAGGAGGGCCAAAGCTTGCCCATGCCTGGTCTAGAGCAGTGTTTCACAACCTTTTTTGAGCCGCAGCACACTTTTTACATTTACAAAATCCTGGGGCACACCACCAACCAAAATGACACAAAATGACACTCTAACACAGTAATACATATAGTTCATACAAGTCACACTCTCTCAGCATCAAAGGCAGACAATGGCAACCCTCTTCTCAACTAATTTTGCCAAGAAAACCTTGTTATAGGTTTGTCATATGTCAGAAATGACTTGAAGGCATACAACAACAACAAATTTCAATAAGACATCTTCTACCTTAAAAGTCACCTCAGATTAATTAATACATGACCAAGGATCAACTGGATCTGCACCAACAGCAACCACATTGAACAGCTCCACACATCTTCTCTTTTAATATACACTAGCTGTACCCGGCACGCGTTGCTGTGCCCTTTTTAGGAGATGCGAGAAAGTTCAATCATCCACGGTGTGTCCTCCTCTAAAATGCAGTTGGATGGAGTGTGGGTCATGGTGTGGCAAGTTGGGTCTTTATTGGTCTTGGTTCTGGGCCACAGTGGTCTGTGGGGGAATGATGGGTTTTAAGTACTGCAAATCCATTTTCCATGGTGGTACTTGAAGTCCCATCATGCATGGTCGGGGCTCTGTGTGCCAAGGTAGTTTACTGTAAATACAGGCCATACACAATGTCCCATGAGCTGAGGCTAGTTAGGAACAGCAAGTTAATGAAGCCTTACTGTCAATTCAGGCCATACACAATGTGCAATGAGCTGAGGCCTAGTCGGGAGAATCAAGTTAATGAAGTCTTATTGTCAATTCAGAGCGTAAACAGCTTCCCAGTAACACACACACACACTCCACTTGTCTCACTGCCAACAGAATTGAGGATGCGAGCTACAGGTGGGGGCGAAACGTCAGGAGGTCGTGCTGCTGGAACATGGCCAGTGACACAGAGACCTATTTTGGGAAGCCATGGTCTCCGGGCTGAAAAGGCCCTTCCTCCCCTGGCATCCCATAACAGCCCCTCCCCCTTCCTCAAAGTACCTTCTTTCTTCATTCCGGGCAGGGCGGAGGCGCCCTGCTTCCTTTACCGCTCCAGAAATGGGCTCAGGGAGCCCCTAGCATCCCTTTCCTCTCGAAGAGGAAGCCTCATCCTGTTGGACTCCATCTCCCAGGATCCCTCCCGCCCTGCGAAGCAGCCGAGGCTTCGGGAGTTGGAGTCCAAAGAGTCCGAGTCCTGGAGGCCTCGTGTGGCGGGCAGAAGGCGCAGCTTCTGACCTCACTCCCGGGAGGAGAGGGGGTCCTCTTGAACTCTCTGGGGGGAAGGAGAGGCAGAGCCAAGGGAGGAGGAGGTGGGGGAGAGAAAGGCGGGCTTCCTTGTGCCAGTGGGCTTCTTCAGAAGAGGCGATGAGAGCGATGAGGCAGCGGGCCAGGTCCCTGGCACTCCCGGAAGAGGAGATCGGAGGGGGAGGCATCGCTGAGCAGCCGTCTTCCGCCTCATGGAGCCGGGTGGCGCGGGCGCTGCCTTGGGCTCCTTGGGGTTATGGCCCTCTCTTCGGCCGCTTCCAGACCGGCCCCTAACCTCCGGAGGGCATTCAGGCGGGGAGGAGGTTCCGCCTCCCAGTGGAGAGCAGGTGAATGCGCTGTGCTGGGATCGGGCGGCGCGCCGGGCGCCGCCGGATCCTCCTCCCATAGGTTTGAATGGGCAATTTTGGGGTGTCGCGTTTAGGGGTCTGCGGAAGTTGTAAGGGTGGGGGTTTGTGCCTAGTTGGTACCTCATGGCCTGGTGAATCGTGTGTTGTGGGTTTTGTGGTTGTGGGGGTTATGGTGTGGCCGTGCATAATCGTCAACCCACGACCACGTCTCCTTTATATATATAGATGTTTTTTAATGTATTTATACACTCAGTGGGAAACCTGGGCCTGCTTTGATGAACACAGCATATATATCCTGGAAGGAATGGCAGAAAGACACACACGAAGGTCTTGCTCAACAGCTGTCAGTCTCTCTCTGTGTTTAGAAAAAATGTGTCCATATAGCTTCAAAGCAGTCCACTAGTACTGTTCGTATGCATCAATACACCTCATGGAACAATAATGAGGCTTCCACCTTCAATATATATGCTCCTGTATCATTCCAGGTGGGCATTAGACAAGTCCCTCGTGTATAACTGGTGAACAGGAGAGTTGTTACACAGTCACTAGAAAGGGTATCATGTCAATGCCAAATGTAGTAGTAGTTGGTACACATAAACATGAAAACGGCCGAAGGAGGCGGCGCCCCAGCCCTTTCGTCGCCGCTGCCGCCCGGCCCTTCCTCCTCCCCCTGCAAGCAGCAGCAGCAGGAGTACGGCAGGACAGGGAAGGAAGGGGGAAGAGAGGTTTTCCCGCGGCACACCAGGTGATCGCTCACGGCACACTAGTGTGCCATGGCACAGTGGTTGGGAAACACTGGTCTAGAGGATGGTCAACTCTCCTTGAGGATTATTGGGGCCATTTCAGTTTCGTTTTGGGTACAAGTGATACTGGAGCACACTAGACGTAGTTGTACAGTGATACTAAGTCTTGTGAGGATACAACAACTGAAGAATGTATATACACAATATGAATTTCAAGAGTAAAATTACAACAAAGATTTTAAATACTCTTTTTTGAGATAGTAGCAATTTACTACAATACTATGTTTGTACCATGTTTGCAACAAAATCTCATGCTTACCATTGGTTTACTGTAAAATGGAAAGCCTTGTAACTGTCGCAAGGCATTGGTGGATGAGCCAAGTTCTTTATATATAACAAAGGCCTGTCCTCTCATTTTCATTGTTTTCAGAGCTACAATGTCCACTACGTGGCCAAACTGAGAAAATAGTGCATATAAAGATCTTTTCAGTTCTGTTAAAAGAAATAAAAGGAGAGTTATATAGAAAAGCTGAATTTCCTATTTCACAAAACATTAGGTCTTATACAATCCAAGCTCCAAGGTAGGGAAAGTTGACAAACAACAAATATTTCTTGACCCAGAGGGTCATCGGGTTAACTCCAGAGGAGGTTGAAGCTGTCAGCCTGAACACCAAATTAGACAGAAGAGGAAGTAGCTACTGAAATGGACAGGCCACCTCTGTGTTGATGGAGGCAGTATTTTCCCCGGTACTGGTTGGGGAGGTCGGGAGCATATTGCCTTGACATACTTCTGTGTACCTTCCACCTGTGACACAGAATGCTGGACTAGATGGGCTGAGGTCCGATTCAGCATGGCTCTTCTTATGTTCTTATGTTCTTATGACTAGCTCTTTCCTATTTCCAAAAGGCTATTCTGTCTTATACACCAACAAAGACGAACAAAGTTGACAAACAACACCTGACTTGACAAGGAACTCAGTTGAACTTCTAACATCAAATGCAGAAGAGGAAGAACATGTTACAGGTCACACTTGAAAGTATGGTACATATTGCCTTGACATACTTCCCCTTCCACCTCCACACTTACACTTGCAAATTTTGTTTACTCATATTGCAAATGAGGTAATGGAAGACTGATGCAGCACATTGTACCACACCATTATAAGGATACTGGACTATAAAAACTGGTGTCAAAGCCTGCTCTTCCGTTCTCTCCACTTTCATTTTCTTTAGCACCTTTTGGATTGCAAACTGAAGGACTATGCTCTGTCCTAAACAGTGGGCTAAAAGTGCTTCAAGTAAAACATTAAATGCATTTTTCTACCACATTATTGTTGTAATTTTCTAAGAAAATATGCCACCACAGCTTACAATAATTAAATTAACTTGTTTCACACATTCCATTTTCACCAAAAATGTAAAACTAGTATGACTTTGATATCTACTGGAGAAATGATACCGGAAACTGTGGGCAATAGTAAACCCTATATTTTGATTGCACTTTTGCTGGAAGCACACTAGAGATTTACATTGGAGGACCTAGAAAGGCCCACAAACACGTTTGGAGTATGGACAACTGAGACTATGGTTATCAAATTTGAGGATAAGAGGGTCATACTGTATAAATATTTTTCATTGCAATCTTAAGATATGTATCTTAACCAGAAAATCCTGCTGTGTTCAATAGAGATTACGTCCAGGTAAAAGTGGAAAGAAAGGACAACAGATAATTGTCAATGTATTAAACAATTCACTTCAATAACAACCAAAACAATTAAAGACAAAGCCTACTAGAGAGTGAGAATTATAAGCTGGAACATGTCTATATATATTTCTTTCTTGACCCAAGGCACCAGAACATGGTAGAATAAAAGATCTGAGCTATTTTCTTACCTTCTTTTTTAATTTTGTCATTAACGTTATTGATGTAAAGCGTGTGATTTGGTCGAATATCCATCTTCGAACTTCCCTAGGAAACAAGATAGCTTATTTAGCCTTTTCTCGAAGGAACTCACTTTTGTGTTCTGATTATTCCAGAAAATTCCAATCAACCCAAACTGATCCTACTTATAGTGTTTTTCTTGGCAAGACTTGTGTATGGCAGCTTTCCTATTGGCTCTCACTTCCAAGGACAACTGTGAGCCCCACCAATGGCACACTTGGACCAAACTTGGCACACAGACGCACTTAAGTTTTGGTGGGGTTTCTTGGGGAAAGAACTTTGGATGACGGGAGTTGCAGTACCTTCACTCATGTTGTCTTCTGCATATGTCATCAGTTGGGGACCCCTCCCGCCAACACCAACTGCTGCTCTGGCCAGAGTGAAGAGAGAGGGGTCAGGGGATAGTTCCACCTTGTCTCCTGTGCTATGCTAATAATATAATGTGATATACTGTATATACATATAATATTTATAATATTGTAATATAATACAATATAATACTAATCTATTATATAAATGGGTTCACGTCATGTGATGTATACCTCAAACAAAGAAACCATACAACGCAGAAAAACAATACTTGCCAACAGAAATAGGCCTCAAGCAAGGTACGTTTGTAGCAAAGAAACTTTCCCCCCCAAAACCTAAAAGGCCCCCAAAACAACGAGTAAAAATAAAACTACATTTCCCAGTATCCTCCAGGGCAGCCAACGACTCACCCAGCCTCTACATTCTGAACAACATGATTGGCTGGCAATAATGGCGGATTTGCATAACTGCTGTAACCATAGCAACGCTGGCAAGAGCCATCCAAGGCTAGGATAGAATGCTGAGAGATTTCAGTTGGTGTTTGAGGGTTAAACTGCCAAAACCAAACTCTGAGGGAGCAATTCTCCAGCAAATTCCTACCCACACAACACAACACAACTTCCAATCACAACCCATCCCACCAACCTTACGGGACCCCGTACACACAACACCTACAAACACCACAAACTAAAACCATTCCTTCCTTCCACACAGACATAAACTGACCCAAAAGACAAGCCATGCCTTATAAAAATAACAGCATCGGATGACACACTCACAACGCTACAGACAGCAAACAAAAAGGGCAGAACAAACGCCAGAACAGAAACACACTGCGCAGCAGAGACACAGACAACAGGTCACTGCACGACGCACAGCTGAGAACCAAATGCAAAGAACTGCATGACAAGAAGAAGCGCGCAGCCAGGAACAACAAAGACACAGAAATGCAACACAACAGCAGCGTGCAAGGAGCGCAGAAAAACGACGTCGCAACACAGAAAACAAACTTCAAAAACACCACAACCAATTCAACCGCCTAGCCTTCAGATACAACGCTGCAGAAGACTACAGCATGGTGCCAGAGGCCGACATTGGCACCCTAACGCACATCTGCACACACTGCAAAGCCCTGAAATACCCAGCAGAAACAACAGGAATGTGCTGCCTAGCTGGTAAAGTCTCTACCACCACTTGCCACTCCTCCACAACCACTACAGACTTTGCTGAGTGGACACACTCCAGAATCAAAACACTTCCTCCGCTATATAAGACAATACAACTCATGCTTCCAGATGACATCATTTGGAGCACACATAGAAAGTGCGCAATTCATGCCTACATGACCCCACCAAGACCGTAAGTAACATCATTTCCAACCCTTACATCTCGCATCTCCTAAATAGGGCACAGTAACGCGTGCCGGGTACAGCTAGTAATAATATGATATTATAATTATATATATTATATCAGGGCTGTCCAACTGGCGGCCCCGGGGCCGGATCCGGCCCCGTAGCCTGTTGGACACGGCCCCACCTATGCCCTCAGCCGCCATTTTAATTTTTTTAAAAATCAATTTTTTTAAAAGGCGGCCGGGGGAGGGGGAGGCGGGGCAGGGAGGAGGAAGAGAGCTAGCTCCTCCTTTTCGCGCCCCTCCCTACCTAGGGCGGGGAGCCGCCGAAAAAGGGCAGAAGGCGGCGCCAAGAGCAGCTCGTCACAGGCCTGGCGTGACGCTGCTCTTGGCACCGCCTACTCCTCCTTTTCGCTCCCCCAGCCTAGGAAGGGAGGGGCGCGCGAAAGGAGGAGCAGGCGGTGCCAGGGGCAGCGCGTCACGCCAGGCCTGTGACGCGCTGCTCTTGGCACCGCCTACTCCTCCTTTCGCGGCTCCCCAGCCTAGGAAGGGGGGCGCCGAAGGAGGGTAGGCGGTGCCAAGGGGCAGCGCGTCACGCCAGGCCTGTGACGCGCTGCTCTTGGCACCGCCTACTCCTTCTCGGCGGCTCCCAGCCTAGGAAGGGAGGGGCGCGAAAAGGAGAATAGGCGGTGCCAAGGGGCAGCGCGTCACGCCAGGCCTGTGACGCGCTGCTCTTGGCACCGCCTACTCCTCCCCCTTTTGGCGGCTCCCCGGCCTAGGAAGGGAGGGGTGCGAAAAGGAGGTATGCGGTGCCAAGGGGCAGCGCGTCACGCCAGGCCTGTGACGCGCTGCCGTTGGCGCCTTCTGCCCTTTTTCGGCGGCTCCCCCGGCCTAGGAAGGGAGGGGGGGCGCCGAAAAGGAGGAGTAGGCGGTGCCAAGAGCAGCGCGTCACGCCAGGCCTGTGACGTGCTGCTCTTGGCGCCGCCTACTCCTCCTTTTTCGGCTGCTTTCGGAGGGGGGGGCCTGGGCTGGGGGCGGGGCCTGGGGCGGGGCCGAGCGGCCCCGCAGGTCATCAGTGACCTCTTATCCGGCCCTGGACCCGCCAGAAGTTGGACAGCACTGTTTTATATCATAGGTAATATTACTAATCATATTACAATATAATGGTATGGTACAATATAGTCCTCTCCATTGGCGCTCCCTTGTTGCGGGGAGAGGCTTGCGTACCCTAATGAAGTTGTGAGCTCTGTTGGCGGTGGCATAATAGCCACCGGTAGGGCCTCCCATGCCAGGCAGGTCACAACCGAAGGGTCTGGCAAAGAGCGTCAAAGGGCTGGATGGGCTCTTTAGCCTTTTGACAACCATCCCAAGAGAAGGGAAACTCTAATTTCAAACCCGGGCAGATGGTGCTCGTCTAACCCTGTAAGGTCAACCATCTAGAGAAGGTAACTCAAACCAAACCTACGACCTGAGGGCCTCGCTGCCACCGTCCTAAGCTTGCTAGGCCCCGGCAGACGAACCTTTGGTTTAAAGCAGGGGTGGGCAATTACCGGCCCTCCAGGTGCTTTGGACTTCAACTCCCAGAAATCCTAACAGCTGGTAAACTGGCTAGTATTTATGGGAGTTGAAGTCCAAAACACCTGGAGGGCCGGTAATTGCCCACCTCTGGTTTAAAGGGTGAGGCCAGTTCTGTGCACACTGTGCACAGAAAAATCCATTGCACAGGCTCGAAGGACACATCCAACCTCCTTAATCATCAACGCGCTTGTAGAAAGCGTGGGATAATAATAATAATAATAATACTTTAATATTTGTGAGTCGCCCTCCACCGGCGGTGCTCCGGGCGACTTACAACAGTTAAAACCCTAGGGTGAACAATGTACAACAGTTTAAAAACATGGAATATGAACAGGAGGGGTGGATGAGTCCTTCCTAAGAATCTTCGTTCTCGAAGTAATGCCAGAGAGACAATATAGTAACATATAATGCTGATATTGTACTATGCTAATAATATAACATATTGCATGTATGTGTGTGTGTGTGTGTGTATCTTATCAGCTGCTCTTGAGTCCCCTTTGGGGTGAGAAGGGCGGCATATAAATATCGTAAATAAATAAATAACTAGTGAGATTACTGCAAACTCGAGCCATGGATCTGGACCAAACTTGGCAGACAGACAGCCCATGGCGCACTTAAGTTTTGGTGGGGTTTCTTGGGGGATCTTTAAGTCCTGGTAGGGGTTTTTTGGGGAGGGGGGGGACACCTGGATGAGAGTTGCAGTAACTTCACCCACACGCAGAGACAGCTGTGAACCCATCAGCTATGGATCTGGACCAAACTTGGCACACAGATGCCCCATGACCCACTTTAGGTCCTGGTGGGGTTTTGGTGAGTAGGAACCTGGATGGTGGGAGTTGCAGCAACTTCACCCACTACTGCCAACCCCACCAGCCATGGATCTGCAAGAGTTTCCAGTGGGTCCATTCACAACATCCTTAAACAAGCACTGCCTCTTTGAAATAGCCCAAGCGAGGAGGCCAGGCCGGGGCAAACTTCGGCCTTCCTGATGTTTTGGACTTCAACTCCCAGAATTCCTAGCCGGCTGTTCGGAATGGTGGGAGTTGGGAGTCCAAAGCACCTGGAAGGCCGGAGCAGACTCAGGAAGAACCAGACTTCGACTGTAAAGTGACAAAACAGATCCGAAGGCTCACCACGGCAAGGCCGACCCGCCCTGGACCAGGGCCTACCCGAACGAGCGGAGAGGAGAGGAGAGGAGAGGAGGGGCTGCGGGCGGGAGGACGGAGAGGGAACCACGAGACAGGCGGCTTCAGCCGACGGCTCGCGAGCCCCGCCTTTCCGCTTCCGGGCGCAGGAGCTACTTCCGGCTCTCTGTGAAGGGGCGGAGCTTTCTCCCTGCAGAGCGGCCGGCGTCGTCGTGGCCTCGCAGCGTGAGGGGAGCCTTCCAGAGCAGGCCCGGGCCCTCCAGGGGTGGTGGACTTCAACTCCTCACAGCCTCTGGCCTCTTCCTTTTCCCCTCAGCCGCTTAAGCGGAGAGGCCTGAGGCGGTGAGGAATGGTGGGAGTTGGAGTCCACCACACCTGGAGGGCCCAAGTTTGCCCAGGCCTGCCCTAGAGTAATAGTAATTTCTCTAAAGAGGCAGGGAGGAGGGGAGGGAAACGTGTTGTTTTGGGAGAGAAAGGGGAGAGGGAAACCCGGCCTTCTGCCCTCACCTGGCTCAGAAGCAGAGAGCAGGCCTGGCAAACTTACAAGCCCTGTGTGCAGACAGCCACCAGGCAAGAGCTCTCTCTCCCCCCTCTCTCCATCCCCCCCTCTCTCCCCCTACCCTCTCTCCCCTACCCCTCCTCTCTCCCCACCCCCTCTCCACCCACCCCCCTCTCCACCCACCCCTCTCTCCCCACCTGTCTCTCCCCAACCCCCTCTCCACCCTCTCTCTCCCCCACCTCTGTCTCTCCCCCACCCCCCTCTCTCTCTCCCCTCTCTCCCCACCCCCCTCCTCTCTCCACGCTCTCTCCCCACCCCTCTCTTTCCCCCCTCTCTCCCCACCCCTCCCTCCCCCTCTCTCTCCCCAACCCCCTCTCCTCTCCCCCCTACCCCTCTCTCCACCCTCTCTCCCCACCCCCCTCTTCCCCCCTCTCTCCACCCACCCCCTCTGTCCCCACCTCTCTCCCCACCCCCCTCTCCCCACCCCTCTTTCCCCCCTCTCTCCCCAACCCCCTCTCCTCTCTCCACCCTCTCTCCCCACAGTGGAGGTGCACTATCCATAATGCTGTGGCCTGTTTCGAGAAGACACACCGAATGGGTCTCAAAGAGAAACGACAACGCAGAAAGAACTGCAACTTGGAAACAACATCACCCAATGAGACTTTCTGCTGTGCTTTCTGCAACCAAACTTGCCTATCTCAGATTGGCCTTTTTAGTCATCAACGCACTTGTAAAAAGCGTGGGATGAGTCCTTCCTAAGAATCTTCGTTCACGAAGTAATGCCGAGTCGCCCTCCACCAAGGTGCTCCGGGCGACTTACATAGAGCATCATAAACAGGTAGACATGTACAAACAATCACAATAGATAAACCATAATGAACATATACAAACCGGTAACAATTTAAGATTAGAATATATGCAATTTAACAATATAAACAATTCAGGAACCTAAACTAACAAATCAGAAAGACTACACTAAAAAGGGGGAGGTGTAGGGTATAGAGACCTGCAGGATTCAGCAAGGTCGACAGAATGTTCGAGGGGCCGGAGTAAAAGTCACGCATCTCTGTCTCCCATGATATCAAGCAAGAAAACAATGGGACTGCTGCCTATATGGATACACAAAGCATAAGGTTGGGGTAATAGGAATTATCCAAAGAGGAATAAATGTAATTATAACTAGATCAACATTTTTCCAGTATATTACAGTACAAGCATCATAATCACAGTACATATGTAGAACAGGAAAAATCATATATTAATCTCAGAAGATTAATCCTGTTTCGACAAGTGGGTACATACAGTCATCAGTTTATACCTTATCTCTTCTCTATATCTCTTATCTATCTCTATCTCTATACATTAATAAAGCTGAAAAGTTTGTATGTGGGTTTGTTTGTTTGTTTGTGGGTTTGTGGATATGTGCCAGTGTTCTGATTGGCTCCCGGCCTCTAAAGTCCCACCCCCTACATTCAAACATGATTGGTTGCCACAGAGGCAGAATTTCCTAAACCCCCTCTGATTGGCCACCATTGCCTCATTGCTAAACCGCCTCTGATTGGACACCATTGCCTCAAACACCATGATTGGTTGGCACAGAGTCAGCATTTGCTACACCGGCTCTGATTGGCCACCATTCCTCCCCTATTCTCAAACCTCTCGCAGACAGAACTTTGCAAACAGGCTTCCTTTCGGCCACGCCCTCCACACACGGCACCACTTTATTCTGGCTAGGCCTCAGCCTGATTTCTTTCACAGTAAGACTTTTCTTCTTTCTCCTGACTAGGCCCCTTAGAAAAAGACCACACTTGCTGCACGCCCCCCCCCCCAAACACCCACTCTATATCCTGGTGCAGTTTGAGGGGGGGGGCACGGATGATGGGACTTGAAGTACCTTCACTAACTTCCTAAGACCACTGTGACCCTCATCCAATAATACAGACCCAAAGGCCCGCACAGCCTCCATGACCTGCTGCACTTTGGAGGAGGATACACCACAGATGATGGGACTTGCAATACCTTCACTAACTTCCGAAAACCACTGCAAGCCACACAAACATCTGATAAGGACCCACCTTGACACACAATGCCTTTCTCAAATGACCCGGGCACTGCCGGGTCCCCAAGCTAGTATAATATAAAGCGAATTCAGCAATCAAACAAAATATTGATTCATACACCATGACATATATAATCAACATTTATACATAACTAGCTTGGGGACCCGGCCCTGCCCTGGTTATTTGTGAAGCGCAGCAGGTTGTAGAGTGGGTCATGGGGGCTCTGTGTGCCAAGTTTGGTCTTGATCCATCATTGGGAGTTGCAGTGGTATGAAATTACTGAAGGTAGTGCAAGTCCCATCATCTCTGTGTCCCCCCCCCCCCAAGTGTAGAAGGATGTAGTGTGGGTCTTGGGGGCTCTGTGTGCTAATATTGGTCTGTATTGGTGAATGGATGAGGGATGCATTCTTTTTCGGAAGTGAGTGAAGGTACTTCAAGTCCCATCATCCGTGGTCCGTCTCACAGTAAACTGCACCAGGCTGTAGAGTGGGTCATGAGGGCTCTGTGTGCCAGATTTGGTGTTGATCAGTCATTGGATTAGGTTTGTAGCAGGATTGGGAAGTGAGGGAAGGTACTGCAAGTCCCATCATCCATGTTCTCTCCCCCTCCAAACTTCAGTAGGATGTAGAGTGGGTCACTGGGGCTCTGTGTGCCAAGTGTGGACTTTCTCGGTGTTCGTTGGGGGCCACAGTGGTCTGTGGGAACAGAGGGGTGTGAAAATACTACAAATCCCATCATCCATTGTCAGTCCTCCCCCAAACCTCACCAGGACGTGAAGGCAGTCATGGGGGTTATGTGTGCCAAGTTTGGTCTCAATCGGTAATTGGATGAGGGTCGCAGCAGACTTGGGAAGTGAGTAGAGGTACTTCAAGTCCCATCATCCATGGTCCACCCTCCTCCAAACTGCACCAGAATGTAGAGTGGGTCATGAGGGCTCTGTGTGGCAAGTTTGGTGTTGATCAATCATAGGATTAGGTTTGTAGCAGTCTTGGAAAGTGAGGGAAGGTACTGCAAGACCCATCATCCATGTTCTGTCCCCTCCAAACTTCAGTAGGATGTGGACTGGGTCACTGGGGCTCTGTGTGCCAAGTGTGGTCTTTATCAGTGTTTGTTGGGGCCACAGTGGTCTGTGGGAACAGAGGGGTGTAAAAGTACTACAAATCCCATCATCCATTGTCAGTCCTCCCCAAACCTCACCAGGACGTGAAGGCAGTCATGGGGGTTATGTGTGCCAAGTTTGGTCTCGATCAGTGATTGGATGAGGGTTGCAGCGGACTTGGGAAGTGAGTAGAGGCACTTCAAGTCCCATCATCCATGGTCCACCCTCCTCCAAACTGCACCAGGACGTAGAGGGGTCATGGGGGCTGTGTGTGCTGAGTGTGGTCTGTATTGGTCCTTTTGGTGGCCTCAGTGGTCTGTGGGAACCAAAGTGTTGGAAAGTACTACAAATCCCATAATCCGTGGGTCATGTCCCCGACCCGCGCCAGGACGTAAAGGGGGTTAGGGGGTTATGTGTACCAAGTTTGGTGCAGGTCCATCACCCGCGCTGGTCGCTGTGGCCTGTGAAAGTGGCTGCCACATATCCGCCCTGGCCTGTGAAAGTGGCTGCCACATATCCGCCCCTGGCCTGTGAAAGTGGCTGCCACATATCCGCCTGGCCCTGGCCTGTGAAAGTGGCTGCCACATATCCGCCCTGGCCTGTGAAAGTGGCTGCCACATATCCGCCCTGGCCTGTGAAAGTGGCTGCTCCGCCTGGCCTGTGAAAGTGGCTTCTGCCCTCCCGCCCTCCGCATACACACATACAAACATTCCATTTTATAAAGGTATACAGATATACAGATATATTATGTTGGCAGTCCAAAGTAACAAAATAAATATAATAAGCTTTCAATGAAGACCAGGACCACGCATCTGAAGTAATTCAATATAAATGATTATGCAAGCTGTAACACACCTCAAACACTCATCATTACTTAAAGTAATGTATCAGTCCTATGTGTGAGAATCAACACTCGTGAGTAAATCTTTGTTGTGGAAGCGTTTTTACAGTTATTTGATGAAAGAAGTCCCCCAAATGAGGAGACCCATGGAACGCCGATGGAAATAGATGGCGAGGGAGAGTCTCTCAATGTAGTGTTGTCTATTAGGGGTCCTTCTACACAACCATCTGCTTTGAACTGGAGGCCTTTACACACATATCCCAGAAGGCATAAAATCCCACATTATCTGACTGTGGACTCCGATAACCCAGTTCAAAGCAGATATTGTGAGATTTTCTGCCTGTGTGGAAGGGCCCTAGGTTATATGGCCATGTAGACTCATACCATTTCAAAGTGGATAATATGGATTGT
Source organism: Anolis apletophallus (assembly GCA_030556195.1). Lineage (NCBI taxonomy): Eukaryota > Metazoa > Chordata > Lepidosauria > Squamata > Anolidae > Anolis > Anolis apletophallus. The sequence continues at coordinate 47,762,657 of JARBWK010000003.1, read as the reverse complement.
CGCTTTGATAATCTGGATTATATGGCAGTATAGAAGGGGCCTAGGAAGAAAAGCCAATGGTAGCAGAATAAAGTAATATTGTTTCTTCCTATTCTCTATGCTGTTCTGTAGTACGGATGAGAGAAATCCCTGCTAATTTTGGAAGGCTACGCAAAATGGAAACAAAAAAAGCAAGACAAAAATATTCAAATAAAGATATTCTTTCCTGCCATCCTAAAGTTTTTTTTAAAAGCCAGAATTGTATAAGAGATGTCAGCCGTATCTATTGGCTCAGCCTCCTGCTTTCACAGATAGAGGTTGGGATCAGGCTAAAGCAATAAGAACAGTCTTATCCTCATTCATCTGGAACGTCAGTTCTGACAGACAGATTATAATCTGAAATCGAGAGACAAGAGAAAAATCCCCAGTTTTGCAAACTAAAACTGCTGGGCTTCTCTCTGGTAAACATGGTTTTTCATGGGGTCATCAATTCACTGGTATGTATAATCATGTTAGTAATTTTATCCAAATGATTGCGGAACTGCTATGAAGTGCAACAGCTGGCCATATTGTTTAATTTTCTTAGTGTCAGCATTCACAACAATATTTGAAAATGGTTATATGTGCACTTAGCACACAGCAGGCACTTCAGTCATACTGTCCACCTTTTTTCAAATCCTGTTGTGAATGCTAATACTAATGACACTATTAAATTGTTGAGCTTCACAGTAGTTCAGAAATCACCATGTTTGATCCATAACTAGAACATGAGTAAATTTAATCTAGTAGCAGCATAGTTGCTCTATTCATCTTGGGGTTGTTGTTTTTTTAACACAAAACAAAACTCAGTATACGTACACTTAGTAGCAAACTATATTTCAATTCCAAGTTGTTATGTAGAAAAAGGTTATCTTTGTGGCTCCTGAGAGCATGATATTCAGAGTGCTATAAATAATTTCTGACCAGTAATACCTGTAGTGCAAATGGATGATCAGGAGTGAGTAAACTGATCTTCCAGATGCTGTTGATTGTGACACCCATCAGCCTCAGCCAGCATAGCCTTTGATGAAAAATGCTGAAAGCTGTACTTTGCTCCTGATTCCATCGGTCCGCGCCTGTCACCTGTCTGCTACCAGGCAAAGGGCTTTCTCTGTGGCGGCTCCGGTACTCTGGAACTCTCCCCTGGACGACGTCCGAGCTGCCACGGAGCTCATCCCGTTCCGCAGGGCTTGTAAGACCGCCCTGTTCAGACTGGCCTTCGGCTAGGCGAGTAAGCCGAATGTACTCATCGTCCTAATCAGCACCCTGGTTCAGGGAATGCCATGGCATGCACATAATTTGAATCTCGGGACCTATTGTATTTTGTTTTATTGTATGTTTTATGTTGCATTTTATTGTATGGCGACATGGATGTACATGCCTGCCGAATTTTATGATGTTATCCGCCCCGAGCCTGCAGGGAGGGGCGGAATACAAGATGGAACAAATAAATAAATAAATAAATACTTCATCAATATCTAGAATGGTTGCACCCCCCCCCCCTAAATATTTTAGAAAATTGGCACACATCGCCCATCTGCCACTTTGATAGTAGATTGCAAATAATAGTATCAACAAATTGGAAGGAGACACATGGGTTATAAAATCCAAGTTCCTGCTCTGTGTAGGATCTCTAGATAGGACATCCCAATGGGGAGTTCTCCAGCCTCATTTCAAAGACAAATTGTGGGAAACCCCAGTTACACAAGCTCCTGTTCCTGTTACATAGGGTACCAAGGAAGCAGTTGGCCGAGTACTCTCTTCTAGATTAAATTTAATATTAATGTTGCGATCCTACAACTAGTACTTCCATCATCAGAGGAGATCAAAAGGCTATAACATACAAGGGGTACATCAATGAAAGTGGAGTGTGCTGTCATTATAACAACTGCAGTGAGTGACAGAGGAACCTTTTCCCTGTTATATTTATTTATTTATTTATTTATTTACTTTGCTTCTAGACCGCCTTTCTCAGCCCGAAGGCGACTCGAGGTGGTGTACAACAGCAAAAACTGCTCAAGACAAACTAATCAACAATTATCAATACAATTCCCAACATATACAAATTAGCATTATAAGAACTTTGGTGGTGATCTGGAAACTTTGCCTTTGGCGGTGATCCGGAAACTCAAGCTAGTGCAGCATGCTGCAACCCGGCTATTCACGGGGAGCCCGTGAGTTGTATCACCTCGGTCCTGCAGGGTCTGCACTGGCTACCAATTGAGTACCGGATCACTTTCAAAGTATTAGTCTTAACTTTTAAGGCCTTATATGGTCGGGCCAGTGTACCTGAGGGATCGCCTGTCCCCATATAGTCCCTTGAGATCACTGCGATCAGAAGATCAGAATCTCTTAGATGTTCCTGGTGTGAAGTCTTACCACCTGACGACAACCCGACGAAGGGCCTTCTCTAGCATCGCCCCAGTTTTGTGGAATAATCTGTCCCCAGAGACTCGGGCTTTGCGAAATTTAGTAACTTTTCGCAAAGCTTGTAAGACCTTGTTTAGACAAGCCTTCGAGTCTTAATGATATTTTAATGTGTATGGTTTTATTGTTTTTAGTGTTGTGCTGAAATTCTGTAAACCGCAGCGAGCCTCTGGGAATGGCGGTGTACAAATCGAATAAATAAATAAATAAAATTAACTGGGACAGAACCTTTTTGGAAAATAGAAAGGTGTGGTGAGTTCCAGTTATATATCAAATCCCAGCAGAAGAGAACAGAAGTACGTAAGAAAAGGAGACCACATAAGCCTACAAGAGCCTTCTCTGCTTGGCTGCAGAAACAGCCCTGAAAGTTTGAGCTTTTACACCCGGAATATTAAGGCAGATAATATATGCTTTGAATTGGGTTATCTGGGGTTCACACTGTCACATAACTCAGTTCAATGTGGATTTTATACAGCTGTGTGGAAGGGGGCCTGAGACGTGATCCGTCACGATCTCTCTCTTGACACTCATCTCCCAGCTGATCATACAGCAGGAAAATGGCCATAAAACCACCTCTACCTGTGTAGGGAACTTCCTGCTATAGAAAATCCAGAGGCCCAGAGGGATGGGTCCAGTGCCAGTGGATTGTTACCCTGAGGAAGGGAGGGGGATCATGTCCCTCAGGTGCAACTATCCCACTTATATAGGAGAGAGGAGGATATGGAAATGGGGAACAGACATATTGCCCAGCGGGAAAAAGTAATGATGGGGTTGGTCACTACAAAACTCTCCCCCATCCCAAATAATCTGGATAGTCTTGGTAGCAATCCCCCTGGGCTAAAATGCTGCTGCTTAATGCTGGGACGGTAAAAGCCAAAGCATACCGTTGGCATGCCCATCTACTTGACCCTAGATGGGCATGCCAACCTGGCATGTATTACAGAGACCTGGCTGGAGGAGACAGGGAAGTCAATCTAGGATTCTCTTGGGGGGGTGAAGGTGAAGTTGCAATGGTCTACCAGGAGAACATCCCTCTGACCCGGTGCCTTATCCCTCAGTCTGCAAGGTTTGAGTGTGTTTCCCAAAAGGTGGTGAGCCAGGACGCAATAGGGATTCTGTTGGCGTACCGCCTACTCAACAATCAGCTTTCCTGAGCTAGCCAGGGTGGTCTCAGGGTTGGTGTTGGAGTCTCCCCTAAGTCATTGTGTTTGGGTCTACAGCCTTAGAGAAATGAAATATATAGATGCTTTCTTATGCAACAAAACATTTGCAGGTGAGCATGAGATGAGAGAGTTTTATTGTTTTTCCCTACAGCATTAATATGTGACTCAGCAGGTTTTGAACTAGCAATACAGACAGAGCTTTCAAAATACCTCTATAGACAAAGAATGTTTGTTCAATAAAACTTGTTTTGAATGATTGAAAAAGAAAGATTATAAAAATATTTTGTTCAATTTTCCTGAGTTGCCTAGAGGAATAAACATTCCAAAAAATACAGCTGATGAATGCTGAAATTGGTTTGCTGGCAAAATGTCTTGATCTGTGTCAATAAGCAGCAGAGATTTCTTCTATCAAAAAGACATTGTTCAGATCCCTCCAGAAAACAATTATAATTCAGTTGGTATTCTTTTTCCATGCATTTTGCAAAATCGGATTATACTTAAGCAAAAATCAATGGTATAACATTCAGTTTCTCAACCTCGCAGGTTAGCCATAAAATGGGTAGGCAAACTTGGAAGGCTTGTGGCCCAAATGTTTACCCCCAGTGCTCATCATTGCCAGATCCAGGCCCAAAAATGGCAAAAAATGAAAGCCAGAAATGTGTGGTGTGTGTTCAGTATCCATCCTTTCTCACTCCTCCATTACACCTGAGTGACTTCATGTTTCTTTTCCTCTTGGACTGCTAGATTTCAGTGCTCATCTTCTAATACAGTGTTTTTCAACCTTTTTTGAGCCGCGGCACATTTTTTACATTTACAAAATCCTGGGGCACACCACCAACCAAAATGACACAAAATGACACTCTAACACAGTAATACATATAGTTAATATGCTTTTAAATGTAGTAATAGTTGGTAAACATAAACACGAAAATGTACCCAGTCCTCAGGGAAGCTGGTTGGAAAGAGAGCAGCCAGACGGAAGCACACTCTGAGGCAGAGAGTTCCACTGCTGAACAGCTCTCACAGTCGGGAAGTTCTTCCTAATGTTCACCCTCCTACACAGACATGCTTCCCTGTGATGTTTTCTTTTCTGCCTGTGCTGTTGTGCGCTGTTGTGCTCTCTCTCTGTGTCTCTGTGTGTGTGTATAGTATACAGTATATATGTGTGTGTGTGTGTGTGTGTGTGTGTGTGTGTGTGTGTAATGTTCATTTGTGGGATTAACATAACTCAAAAACTACTAGACAAATTGCTGCCAAATTTGGCCACAAAGCGAGACAAAGCGAGCAGAGCGAGGCTGGGAAGAAGAGAGCCCGAGTGGAGAAGAAAAAGTGTTCAGCAGGAGGGGAAAGAAAGGGTATTGGAGTTTCCAATTTCCCACGGCACACCTGATGATCGCTCACGGCACACTGGTTGGGAAACACTGTTCCAATATGACTCATTAGAAATGACTACTGAAACTGAAACAGATGAAGATCTTATCTCTAAATGTTGAGGAAATTCCACCCAGTACAGGAACAAAGACCATATGGCCCTCAATTATTGGTTATGCAGGCTAGGGTTGATGGGAGTCACAGTCCAACAATATTCCTGAAGATCCACATACAGAAATTCTGGGAATGATGGGCAGAAATAATTTCACCTGTAGAAATTATCATTCAAAAGGGAATAATAGTAACACGCCTTGAATAAACAAATATGCTTAAGGGGAAAAAATAGATGTGGTAATAAGCCCTTTATACAGAGAACTAAAATCTAGTACTGTTTTTTAAAGTTGGCAATTTATCCACAGAAAGACATAACTGTATTTTTTGTCAACATCTCCACTTCTTAAAATATTTTGTACTTAATGCTACAGGTCGGATAAAGAATGATGTCAGCTCATCTGTTAGATTGCTGAAGTGTGATAAAAACATGACATTGGTGTTATCCACAGCAAAAAGCCCATAGTTGTGAAGATTGTGTCATTTCTCTTCTGTTTCGTCCTCTGAGATAAAAAAAAAAAGCGATGGAGAATGGATAAAGTAAAAAACTGATATTTTTTTAAAAATAAAGTTAAGATTGTCATTTCAAGACTTGTCTGGATAGGTTCTTCATTCACTCTGATTAAAGTTCAGACTGATTTCACTTTTAAATCTCCCAGAACTAAAAGCAAATTAAATTTTGCACATGGAGTAAGACCCAAATCAAAGCAAGGACACTAGTTTTTTATGCTCCCATTTAATTCTTCAGCCATGTACATAAGAGATCCGTAGTAATGTTGTAGAACTCAAAGGACAAAGTTACTATTTAATCTTATGCTAAAAGGACATCCGAGTATTCACATTTTCAGATGCCTCTGCCTCCTTTAAGGCCCCTTCGACACTGCCTCTATACCCCAGGAGCTGATGCCAGATTATCTTCTTATCCCAGATTATCTGGCAGTGGGGACTCATGTAATCCAGTTTAAAGCAGAACGGAAATATCTGGATTACATGTCTGAAATAAGACTTTCTATCCTCCTTGTAAAACCAGATAGTGATTTAAAAGTGTAGAAACGTCTGTTTTTATTCATAGACTTTTTCTGCATTTCCAACTACTAGTTATGAACAACCAGGGGAAAAATACATAGATCATCATCCAGAGATTGTCATGTTAAATTAAGTGTTGCCTGCAACTATTATTTTGAGATAGAGGGTGGACGTGTGCATTTCCTTTTATCATTACCAAAATAAACCATCCCCAACAGATTGCCGAGTCTTCGCTGTCACATCATTTATCTGTCTTTTCTTGGTATGATTGCATTCTGTGCCATTTTTGACACACTTGAAGTGCTTGAAACGTCTAACTACTTTTGTTAAATGAACTGGGATGAATCAGGTTGCAACTTGACATTTGGAGCTAATTGCATCTCAAGCAGACCATGAAATCATGCCCCCATGGAAATAAAGTATTACTTAAAAGACCAACAGAAAGATGGAAACAAATGAGTATTACTCACCTGAAGTGAAGCATTGCCCCATACAACTAAGTCATTTCAATCTATATAACATCCCCCCAATGCTTTCCCATCCACTTTCAGAAATGGTTTTCTCATACTGCTTTCTGATTTTGAGCATAGTATATATTCAAAATAAGAAGCCTCAATGATATGCAGTACAGCTTCCTGTCCTTCCATAAAGTGATTTGAAGAAATCTTGCTAATCTGGTTTTCATCAAGACAGGCCATCCCAATATAGTGAGCTTTTAAGAGGTTGTTAATCCACCTTTCAGTGTCAATATGAGGTATGGATTGAATGGAATTATATGAAAATTGTATGGTTGGGGTCTATATAGAGGCTAGAGATGTTATCCTAAGACAGTGGTTCTCAACCTGTGGATCCCCAGATGTTTTGGCCTTCAACTCCCAGAAATCCTAACAGCTGGTAAATTGGCTGGGATTTCTGGGACGTGTAGGCCAAAACACCTGGGGACCCACAGGTTGAGAACCACTGTCCTAAGAAATGAAGCCTGGAACACTACTAAATTCATGAACTGCAATTAAAAGTTGCTGATGAGAACTGTTGATGAACAGAAACAAATGGTTAACTCTGGTGGAAAACAAAATGTTTACATTACCAATGACAATGACTCTTTAAGTTAAGAAGGAAGCAAACAGTGCTCCTTAAAAAGGAAAACCAATTATCGTTTTTAAGGAAAAAAGACTAATGGAGTCAGGATGTCTTTGATTGAAAAACATCTATCATTCATTCACAACTTTTTGGAACAACATCAGCAAGAAATATGCTAAGAGACACTTTACTATTCCAAAATTGTGGCAGACAGCTGGGGCTGGTCCGGTCCACCCGTTGATCTTCTCCAAGGGACAGAGGAAGATGGTGTATTCGCAGAATGGCACATTTGCTAGGAAGACAATCTGGCCAACGTTCAGGGTCTGTTTTCCAGAAGAAGGAAGAAAAGATGGTAATGTATGCATCATGGTGAATTAATGTTTATATGTGTGTGAATAGGGAGTGAAATGTAATTTCCCTTTGTTTATGTATCCAATATATCTAGACTCGGAGTCTATTTTCTTTCTCTGTGTTGCTCTGTGGTATACTTGGCCTCATTACGAACAAAATAAAATAACCCTTTTAATGCTTTTTAATGTTTAAAAAGTATTAATGACATCAGGAGATAATATCACTGTCAATGTGAGAATGAGATGAGTGCTTTTTTGTACTTTTAGTTTCAGTATTTTGCTCAAAATGTCTGTGGAAAATTAGTCTCTTTTCCCTGTGAGAAGGTGCACATGCACACAAACAAAATAGTACAAAATGATTAATAGTCCAATAATACAAACAACCCATCCAGTATTACTAGTGTTGTTTTTTGGTCAATGTGATAAAATAACAGTCATCACTTTATGCATTTATATTATATGCAGGAAAATTGATTGTGCAAATCCCTGTTAAGTCCAACTAAAAAAGTCACGATTTTCCAAGTGCTGAGAAATGACATTAAAATGAGCAAATAAGGATGCCCCAGTAGTGTGAATGTTGGGCTATGACTCAGATTCAAAGAGTTGGAAGAGAGTACAAGGACCATCCAGTTCTGCCATGCAGGAACACTGAATCAAACCACCTCTGACAGATGGTAATCCAACCTCTGATTGAAAACCTCCAGAGAGGGAGAGTCCACTGGACTCCCAGACATTGAGTTCCACTGCCAAACAGCTCTTACTGTCAGGACGTTCTTTCTAATGTTTAGGTGGAATCTCCCCCAGCAATTTGAATCCATTGCTCTGTGTTCATCAATCTGTAGATCAGGGTTTTAATCCCTGCTTGGTCATTAAAAAAAACCACTGGCTGACCTTGCAAAAGTTATTCATTTTCAACCTCCGAGGAAGTCAAAGGCATAATCCCCTATGAGGAAGTCTTGCCAAGAAAATCACAAGATAAATTTGCCTTAGGGTCACCATAAGTTGGAAATGGCTTGAAGGCACAGAACAACAAAAAGATTTGTATCCCAGTTTTGCAGCTCTTTTATCTTCTCCATTATTTTAGAACTATCCTGGTCTCTCTACAGCTTCATGCAAATCTCTTCAGGATCAACAGATAGTGTCATGTTGTGATTGAACCTTCAGCTACTACTACTAGTAGCATTGGGGAAGATGCTGGGTCAATTGCATCAAGCAATAGTATGGACTGGGGTGTGGCTCTGGGTGATGAAGAGTCTGCAGCTGGAAGGAAAAGGGCTGCTAGTGACTCTAGTGTGGAAGGATTGGAACAAAGAAAAAGAATCTGGCACATACTTAGAGCACCTTCTGATTTAGACACTTTCCAAGGTTTTTCTGGAGAAGAAGAAATGGGGTCAGAGGAAAGTGATACAGATTTAGATTCAACATTGGTTCAGGAAGTAAGGGATGTGTGTAACGAAGAGTCTAATTCTGACACGTTTTGTGGCTTTGACAGTGATTTATTCTGGCCTTCTGGGGGTTCAGAAACAGATTGGGACACTTTAAGCACACAACAGCGTTGGCAAGTGTGGAGGCAAACACAGAGCACTGCAGCTGTAGGAGATACAGCAGCTGGTGCTCCTGATCAAGGGGAGTCTTCAGAAGACAGTGATGTGTAAGTGCTATATAAGAAATTAGTTTTGGGGCTATCTTTGCGGCAGTCAAAGAGTTGATGTCTGGTTCTTGTCTCTGACTCTCCTGTGTTCCTGATATCAAGTACCTTGTTCCAGTTTCCTGATACTCGTGAGTTATGGGCTATTTCTCCACTTTGTTCCTGGGGTGAGCTGCTGTGGCAGCTCTAGCTGATGTTTGGGCAAAAGTGGGGGGGGGTGGTTAGAATTCAATGTATGCTTTTCTGCTTAGTTACCTGCCGTGTGTCCCTGAGGTGGGGCTTGCTCTCCGCTGAGTTTACGTGAGTTTCTGCTACAAGAACCTGGTAATGTATGAAATGGAGGGAGGCTGGCATTGCATTATGGGAGCTATGATTTGTGCTATTCATGTATACTCAGCTCCTGTGACCCTTGGAACGTCTCCTCCTTTTCTACTGCCTTTCTCCGGCTTTAGACTTCTGGACTAGACTCGTGCCTACGCTTCTGGATTCTCCCTTCAGGACTTCGCAGACGGACGTCTAGTGTTTGTTTTGGGCTGTTTTGTTGCTTTATTTTGTGGGACTCTTCCCTGGGATTTTTGAGGGTTTTTGAGCCGAGTTGGCTACTTTTTTGTTCATCCTTTCTCCAGTTGTTGTTCAATAAACTTTTTGTTATCCCCTTTTACTCCGGGTCTGGCTTTGAAGTCTCTGCGTCGTGACATGCCACTTATTCAAATGTCCACAAATAAAGTGTGACATGGGATTTTTAAAGGGAAATATGAAAGCAACGCGAGATATTTTTCACTTTTGCCAATTTTATATCTTGAAATTCGTTGAAAAGAGAATCCCTTCTCATGGGTCCCCTAAATTCAGCTTTGTATAGGTCCAAAGCAATATAAGGCTTGTGGAGGAATTGGAAAGGAAGCAAATCTGAAGAAGCATGCATATCTCATAGAAAAATCAGGTGTGGGTTTTCAAAAGGATATCAAAATGCATTTGGAGACAGGGAAGGAAAGACTGCTTTATAGTAATGAAGCCTTGTTAAAGATAATTGCGTTATTCTAGGGCACTCAAAACATAAATTCCTCATTATAACTTTTAGTCCTTCTAAGTATTTTTATGGCACAAGCAAACTCAGCCTTAAGAGTAAAAAAAACTCTGTTCATCTACCTCCCTGTTTTAATATATGCCTGTAGTTACAACCTCATATTAAGAATGAGATAAATTGAACATATCCTAACATTACAACCAGAAATCTGGGAAAGGGTTTTTAGGTGTTAGAAAATAGTTTGACATTGTTTTGACACATAGGAGTTTTGGAGAGGGAAGTCTGAAGTTGGTGCATTTGTACTGATATTGAGAGGGAAGTGCGAGATAATTTATTTCCATATGATTCCAGGTTTGACAAATGATTTAAGCAGTTTGTCAAGGTTTGATCAGGTTTTTCTCTCCATAGGCTTTTGCTGGAGTTGGACTTAATTTAGCCGAGCTTTTCACTTGCACTGCAGAAACTCGCTTTTGTGAGAGCTGAAGGGGAACACATATAATGGTATCTCCTGTGTAGTTTTTATTGCAGAAGCAAAAACATGCCCTATTTTAGGCTCTAGCTGGTAAGTTATCCTAATTGGCTCTCTTAACCTATCTATAGGAAACTAGGTTTCTATATTCTAGAAATATTATTGATGTAGCAAAATGTATTGTTAAGACAGAAAATAACTGCACATCCTTCAGTGGGGTTGATTAGCTTCAGCATGGTTGGTTCATTATATCCCTCAGCTCTCTTCAATGTGTTGCCCCTTAAATAGTTTCAGCTATATCTACAATCCCTATGGTGGCAGGTAATGATGAAAACTACATCCCATTCCTCCTGGAAGGGACCAGGCAGAGGAAGGCAGGAGAACCATTTCTTAAGTCTTTAGTCATATCAGCAGATTCCCTGATTCTCAGAACTCCATCCATCTTCATATGTACCAGAATTTGCCTGCACATCATCTTTGTATTATGACTTGCATTATATGGCATTCGTGGAATATTTCCAACGGTTCTTTCAATGAATGCATAGTATTATTTTGAGCTGGTTAACATTTGCTTACTGAGTTTCTAAAAGGTAGAGCTGGTTAATGTTTGAATACTGTACTGCGTTTATAAAAATATCCTTTATATTCCTTATAACCATCGTACTCACCCCCACCCCCCATCTTGAACATAAGCATTTTGCTTCCATTCTAGTCATGTGGGACCTGTGAGTATTACCTTATCTATCTTGTTCCTCTAAGCACCTTCAGGTGATGAATATTTGCAATTTTTGCATACTTATTTATTCCATTATTTCTACGTGCTGCCAGAGTAAGGATGGAACTGGTGGATGATTTCAATTTAATTCAAATGGCAAAAATTAGTTCTAGCTATATGCATTTCCTCAGAAGATTATTATGGATTAGGCCTGGTGCCATTCCATTTTATTAGCACTTTTTGTTTGAGAAAAACAATGCTTTCCTTGAATATATCTACTGTCTTTCACCTCAGTCTTCCACAGGGGTTTGATCTCTAGCCGGATGTTCTGTTTTCTTTTTTAAATGAACAGCAGTAATGAAAGAATATGGCTGTGTTTTGTGAAAGTTGATATGATTTGGGTTTTTTTGTTTTACCAGTTTAATCCATAATTTCAGGATTACAATTCTATATTATTTCTGCAATATAACTTACATCCACGCATTTGTACATTGAGTTTTCCCTTAATATAGGCTGGCATAGGCTGGCATAGGCTGGCATCCTATTCCCAAGCCATTAGGGAAGAATCGATTCAGCAGGGGAATACCCTTATCCAGATGAGAATGGAAAACTCCAACTGATAAAGTTCCAATTCAATCAAACAGAGTGAACAAAAAGAAGTTCAAAGCGTCCATGTAGTACTCCACTCAAAATGTATATAGTTTCTGTACCGTAGTCTAGGTGGTAGAGAATTGTAATGAGCAAGTTGCTCAGTTCAATGGAAGAGACGGCAATAATCCGGATTAGATGGAAATGTGAACAATAGCGTCACTGTTGAGAAAGCGTCCCAGTGATGCAAATTGTTCCCAAATGGGAAGAGCGTCTCACAGTTTATAAACTCAACAGGAACCGCCCTGAGTATGAATGAAGGTTGTGGCAATAATCCAGATTAAATGGAAATCCTAGTTTGACAGTTGAGGAAAATCAGCAATGCAATGGCAAAAACCCCGCAGGGTCGATGTTTCTCAGCCAATCAACTCAACAGAGACGATCTGAGGAGGCAAAATACAAAGTTTAGATGCACAGGACGTCCAGAGGCTTTTATTCCAGGAATCTCTGATATGGTCACCAGCACACAACTAATTGATATACATACAAATGTAGATATAGGTTGACCATAAACGAGTGGAACCGACAGAGTAATTAATATTCAAGGGCCTGATCTGCTGTTTCGCCCCGCCAGAGAAAGGGGCTTCATCAGGGCTAACTGTTATACCGTATCATCAGCAATGGGAGCGTCCCAATGAACGCTATAAAAATCTGTAAAAGTTACATCAAATAGTGACAGGGAATCTGTATAAACAGCAATGCAAATACTCAATACAACTGTTATATCATCAGCAATGGGAGCGTCCCAATAAACGCTATACAAAAATTACATCAAATAGTGACAGGGAGCCTGTATAAACAGCAATGCAAATACTCAATATATCATAATATCAAATATATAAAATACCTATAAAGGCAAACATACACAATATATAAAGTACACTTGAAGCTAAATATATAGCATAGAAATATACATCTTTTAATGTGAATAATAATTATTCTATAAATATGAATGTAATTAATCATAGAATCATATGTAATAATCATAGAAGGGGTAAGGGAAATTTAGGTGGGAAAGACAATACATACCATGTTTTTTCTCATAAAGCCCTCAGTAGGACATAGTCCCATGACACTCAAGGGAATGTGGAGTAAGGATTGATGGTGAATGCAAAATATAGTCTCCAAGTTACTCTAATCAGGTGTTTCACTTCAAAAAAGTGTTAATGCTTATAACCTCATTTAACCCTGAGGGCTGTGCTGGTGACCATATCGGAGATTCCTGGAATAAAAGCCTCTGGGTGTCCTGTGCATCTGAACTTTGTATTTTGACTCCTTGGATGGTCTCTGTTGAGTTGATTGGCTGAGAAACACCAACCCTGCGGGGTTTTCACCATTGCATTGCTGATTTTCTTCAACAGTCACGCTAGAATTTCTATTTAATCCGGATTATTGCTGTGACCTTCATTCATACTCAGGGCGGTTCCTGTTGAGTTTATAAACTGTGAGATGCTCTTCCCATTTGGGAACACTTTGCATCGCTGGGACACTTTCTCAACAGTGATGCTATTGTTCACATTTCCATTTAATCCGGATTATTGCCGTCTCTTCCATTGAACTGAGCAACTTGCTCATTACAATTCTCTACCACCCCTAGACCAAGGTACAGAAACTATATACATTTTGAGTGGAGTACTACACTGACGTTTTGAATTTCTGTTTGATTGAATTGGAACTTTATCAGTTGGAGTTTTCCATTCTCATCTGGATAAGAGTATTCCTCTGCTGTAGCATGGTAAATGTTTCCTCTTTCCGAAACCCTTGATTCTATCATTTAACATTGCCACATTACTTCCTAGTGGTCTATAGGTATTCATTCTGTGTACTGTTGTCTATGGAATATATGTTGTTATAATTGCACAACGCTTTATAAATATTATATACTTCAACAAATATGACCATTCATTCAGTATTGGCATAGTGCTTTGATATGTTGACCATAGAGGATTTTGAATAGCATTGTTTAGTTAATTAATGTCTTAGAACTTGTTGCCTTGGTTTATTGTACTAGTCTTGCTCACAGCAATTTCCCAGTGTTTGTGCTAATTAGGGAAGAATTGGTAATCAGATAATATTGAACTAGATGGACAATATTTTTTCCTGGAATAAGACAGCTTTCAAACTGTATTAGGGTTTATATTAGCCTTTAATGCTGCCGATAAAGGATACATTTCATTTGTAAACATCACAGCAGGAACTTAGGAAAGCCACTTCTCTGATAAATTCATAGAAGAAAAGAGCACCTTCTTTAGACATTAAAGCAAAGTGGACTCCAAAGAAACTCCGCTGAGGATGCAGCCTAATATAAAAATAGCTGAGCTTTAAGCTTTCTATCTATTTTTATTGGTGTGGATTATATTAATATCAGACTCTACATTTTCACAGAACATTGTTGCTAGGGAAATCACTGGAGATTGTAATTATCTGGTTTGAGTTATAAATTTGTTGAAATGCGTAATGCTTTGATACATTTCAACTTCAGTGTCATCCTTCCCCTGCCTGTCACTTCTTCCGTTCTGAATATAAAATAAGATTCTGCACTTATGCATTAGCATTCAGTTGTTGTTTTGTAGGTCTCCGCTCAAAGACTGCTTGTTCTCAAATATTTGTTGATCACTGCAGGATTATATAGTAAAAGATAAAATACAGCTTCTTTAGAAGGACAGGAAGTCAGCATTATTTAATATTAATACCTTTTCTGAATGAAACTCTTGTGACTTGCTGTGGACTGTACAACTAGAGCTATCCAGGCTTTTGTTCAGTAGGTCTTGCTCTCGCTTTCTCTCTCACACACATGCAACATTTATTCCTCTGCAATAAAAACATGTGATTTTTTTTATCCCAGGTGGCAATCTATCATAGCTTACCTTACTGGGCAGGATACGGAGTTGAGACTGCTATGGTCACCTTAGTGGATGATCTCAGTCTCAACTCCTATACGGGGAGTGTGTGTTCCCGTGTTGGTGCTTCTAGACCTCTCAGCAGTTTTCGATCCCATTGACCATGGTATCCTTCTGGAATGCCTGGAGGGCTGGGAATTAGAAGCACTGTGTTGCAGTGGTTCCAGTCATAGCTCTGAGGAAGATTCCAGATAGTGGTGCTTAGGAATAGCAGCTCCTTTTTTTAAAAAAAGCTATTATGTGGCATCCCCAACTTGCCATTCTGTCCCCAATGCTTTTAAATATGAAACTACTAGACAAGATAATCTGTTAACATGGAGCGCGATGTTATAAATATGTTGAGAACACCCAGATATATTTTGCCATGCCTTCAAAAACAGCCTCAGCTACGGATACAGCATGTCTCCTGGAGAAGTAATGGTCTGGATGAGAAAAAACACATGGAAACTGAATCCAGACAAAATATAGATGCTTGCCATCAAGAGTCCTAATCTGCGGATGGCGGTGTGTCAACCAGTTCTGGATGGGGTTACATTCCCCTTGAAAGACTGTTTTTGCAGCTTGGGAGTTCTTCTGGAGCCATCTCTCCAAATGTCAGCCCAGGTAGATGTGACGGTCAGGAGTGCTTACTACCAGTTGCGGCTGAAATGCCATGTTCTGTCCCCTGAGCTAATTTTTAATTTTCTAATCTCACCAGGAACAGAGTTGTGTTTACACAGGTGAACAATTAACAAGGAAAATTCTAACTCCTCTCAGGAAGAACAACTAAAATTGTAGTACAAGTTGGAGGGTTGACTCAACTGCAGCAATTGCTTACTTTTTCCCTTCCTCCTGTGTCCTTTCTTGTCTTGTCTTCCATTCACCTGCGGCAGGGTTTCTTCAACTTGTAACACCAACTTCTAGCACCAACTTCTAATTCTCTAGCACCTTCTTCCTAATGGCTTTGACTCCAAATCTACCAAACTACTATTATCTAGGCCACAATTTACTAGTTTGCAAGAAGATCTTGGATAATCTTGTTGAAGGCTTTACTGAAATCAAGATATGCTACATCTACAGCATTTCCTGCATCTACCAAGCTTGTAACTCTATCAAAAAAGATATAAGATTAGTCTGTCATGACTTGTTTTTGAGAAATCTATGTTGACTTTTAGTAATCACCGCATTCCTTTTTAAGTGATTCCAGACTGCTTCCTTAATGATCTGCTCCAGAATCTTTCCTGGTATTGATGTCAGGCTGACTGGACAGTAACTGTTTGTTCCTCTTTCTTCCCTTCTTGAAGATAGGGACAACATCTGCCCTCCTCCAGTTTATTGGCTTATTCTTGTTCTCCAAGAATTCTCAAAGATTATTGCCAGTGGTTCTGAAATGACTTCTGCTAGTTCCTTCAATACTTTCGGATATAGTTCATATAGAATAGCCAGGTATTCATGGACTACTTTTTAAACATATTTTGGGTTGCACTTCCTCGATTACCTCGCTTGCTCCATTTTGCCCAGGTTGAACACCAATCTATTTTTTTTAAAGAAAAGCAGAGGCAAAGAAGGTGTTGAGCCGTTCTGCTGTTTCCCTATCCCCTGTTATCATTTCACCACCTTCACCATGCAGAGACCCTGTTGTTTCAATGTTCTTCCTTTTTCTACTAACATAACTAAGGAACCCCTTTTTATTGTTTTTAATCCCTCTGAAAAGCTTGAGCTCATTTTGTTTTTTTTCCTTTTGGACCTTTTCCCTATATGTGTTGGTTATTTGTTTAAATCCCTCTTTGGAGATTTCCCCCCTTTTCCATTTCTTGTGTATGTCCCTTTTAAATTTTAGTTCAGTTGAAACTTCTTTGGACACCCATTCTTTTCTTTTAGACTTCTCTTATTTATTTCTCCCTGTTAGCATTGTTTGCATTTGCACCTTCAACGATCGAAAGGTCACAGGTTCGAATTCGGGGAGCAATGTGAGCCCCAGCTTCTGCCAATCTAGCAGTTTGAAAACATGCAAAATGTGAGTAGATCAATAGGTACTGCTCCAACAAGAAGCTAACGGCACTCCATGTAGTCATGCTGGCCACATGACCTTGGAGGTGTTTACTGACAATGCCGGCTCTTCGGCTTAGAAATGGAGATGAGCACCAACCCTCAGAGTCAGACACGACTAGACTTAATGTCGGGGGAAACCTTTACCTTTACTATACTTTTGGAATAGAAGATATGCTAGTACAGAGGTTTATAGAGTACACTGGAATTGGCTATAGCTCTCTGTTTGTTTCTACTAAGGTGGCTTGACCATGTCACTGTATTTGAGAAAAGTACCCCTAGATATAAGTAGGAATTAACTTACTCAATTGAGACTCCATCCAGGTACCAATTATATTGTTTGTACCTTTTCCCAAATACCACCATCCTGGACTTCTCCTTGTTAATGACTAGTGAGTTAACTAGATTCTGTAAAGTCAAGAATAATAGAAGAAATGACCGCAAACTTTGCCACTTTATCATCAAGAGCAGGGGCAAGTCTGGTGGGAAATCTGAAATTATCTTCCGGCACCACCTTAGAGTAGACCATATGGATCCCCAGGAAGATCTGTTGGAGTCTCACAGATGCTTGATATTTATTAGTTATTTTATAGCACTTGCAACCTCTGCTCACAATGCATTCCTGGGGCCTACTGCCAATTGCCAGCAAGCATATTTCCACACAAGCATCTGCCAAGAGTCTCTGAGTCTTTATGGAAGTAAACACTCATTTAAACCCCATTAATAATACATTTCTTTACCCTTTCCTACAAGAATTTCCTATGGGCAAGGAGAGCATATCTTGACTTTGCTAAACTCAGTATGAGAAGTTTGAGGCAAGAATCTGATTAAAGCACCAGAAACAAAATACTAAGCTCTACTCCAGTTCCCTTGATAAAGTTTTATTTACCAGCTTCTCAGCCTTAGATTGTCACAATGGCATGCCAAAAGGTTAACAATATAAATAAAAACCTGGTTAAATAAAATTACAAAACTAGCAAATTGTGGGCCTTAAAAAGACATAGCATATAATGTGTGTGTTTTAGTTGAAAATGCAATTTTTTCCCCTAAAGTTATCTAAAATGATAATTATAGACATATTGACCTATCATCCATGCTACAAATCTGAGCAGCTCTTCTGAGGGCAAAACTACAGGCTACATCAAATGTTTTTTTTTAAAAAAATAAAATACCTGATTATTTCAGTGAAACCCAATGAGAGAGCTATTTGGAATAGAAAATTGATTATGTTGGCTACATTTTATCTATCTCTATTGTATTATCGTCCCAGCTGCGTTTCCATTCTGAGGTTCCAGGTTTCCAAAACATGTTTTTCCGTATTATGGTCTGACAATGGCATCCCAATTGTATGTTACATATCAGGACAACCAAATGTTATATTAAACCCAATTTGTTTTGAGTAAACCATAATTTCTAATGATCTACCCAATGAAAGGCTTAGCTATCATCATCTACAAATCACATTTGTTTTTCTTCTGAAGTTATTTAATGCATTCTATTTTCCTATTTATAGTTGTGAGACGATTCCTACTAGTGTCCTTTCTTTTTATTTAGAAAACTGGCATTTCTTGCTCCGTATAGGCTGACAGTTTTTGTTGTGGAGTCTTGAGTATCACTTTGTTTGCACGGGAGATTAGTGAAACAGATCAATTGTTACTACAATCCCTGGTGCTCCCTTTTTTAGAGATTAGGAGATCTATTGAGTGGGCCGTTGTTTTATTTTTCATATTTGTTAGCAAATATTTGTTAGACCTTCAATGGGTTTCATCCTTACAGTTTGTAATAGTTTGGTTTGCCATCTATTTCAGGTGATTTATTTTTCCATGGTGCTTTGTAAGCCTATTTTGCTTGGCTTTCTAACATTATGGGTTGATCAAGAAAAAGTTATTTCTTGAAGGAATATGTCATCGTGTCATCATTTTGTATAGTTCCTCAGAACATTGCTTCCAACACCTTATTTCCATCTTGATCATACACTACGTTTCCCTGCAAATCAAATAACACCACTATTCTGGGTTTAAGTTTCCCTTTAATTTATCAGCTCTTGTAGAAAATGTACTTTCTTTTACCTTCTTTGTTTATTTTTTTCTGTTTCTTTGCATTGATTATTATAAGAGTTCTTTTTGTCTTTATTTACAAGTCACGGAGTAGATGTATTCAGAATTCCGGCCCTGTTTGTGTCAGCTTTTACTTCTTATCCATCCTTAACAATCAGAAGAGTTTCATCGGTCATCTAGTCAAGCCTTTCTTTTAATCAAATCCTGGTGTTTAGTTCAGAGTTCTTTGGGTTCCCCATCAATTGGGTTTAATAGTATTAGCTGCTCATGATCTCTGCCACAATTTGCTCCTGGCCTTGCTTTTGCACAGAAAGTTTTTCCAGATTTTAGTTTTAAGTAAGTAGATCTATTTGATTCTGTATTGGACATTCAGTGATGGCCATGTATAAAGCCATTTGAAAAAGATGTCTGCAATGAATAAACTGTCCATTATTATCACTATGTTCTGTTTCTGTGTGTGTTCATTTTCATCCTGCACTCCAGTATAGAACATTTAGGAATATAAACTTGGATTGTGATTGAATGATGGTATAAAAGCTCCTGACTGATTTTGCTGTATCTCATCTTTCTATTAATGTCACCTCACTTCTTAGATTTCAATGTGATAAAAAATGTCCCATTCTTGTTTAACACACTCGCACCAAGCACTGCTTCTATTTCTTGTTTTATGATTTTCAGCTTCCCCTGATTCATGCTCCTCACACTTCATATTCCTTTTTATGGGTTGTACAGCTTCAGACTTTCCTTTCACATTTGAGCATACATGAACTGAACGAGCTTTTGGCTAAAGTCCAGCAGTGCCATCAATTGCATCAATATCCATGCTACTTGGTATCTACTGTTCCCTGAAGCCAGTTGATTGTCTTTGGTCCAATGGATCTTATTTTCCGGCAGTATCCTTTATATCATATTGGATTGTCTAATAGAGTTTTGTGGTTCAGGAGTGTCCTTTTGTGCAATACTAGCAAAAGTTAGCTAAAATGGCACTCCTATTGTCTCAAAAAAATCATTTGCTAGTGTTAACTCAACTACTGCTGCTGCCCAGTAGCTATTTAGCCCATTTGGTCTGGCTCCTCAGCAAAAGCCAGTTTACATGGGAGACCTTACCAACAGTAATGTTACCATCAGCGTAGCTTCATCTTGGCATTCAGAAGGAAGAAGTTACCACTGTGGAAAAGTAGTACCAAGGTGTGTCCAGATAAACTGAATAGGTCTGGAATAAGATGCATGTACAGGGAAGGAGTAAGGGAAATATTTCTTCACCCAGAGGGTCATTGGGTTATGGAACTCACTTCCAGAAGAGGTTGTGACAGCTGCCAGCCTGGACAACTTCAAGGCAGGATTAGACAGATTCATGGATACCAAGTGTATCGGTAGTTACTGAAAAGGACATTCAAGTGCCACCTCGGAGTTGGTTGAGGTAGGCAGGATTTCCCCGGGTACTGGTCAGGAGCAGGTCAGGGTTTTGCCCTCCCTTCTGCTCGAGATCCCCGTGTACAACTGGTGGGCCACTGTGTGATACAGAATGCTGGACTAGATGGGCTGAGGTCCGATTCAGCATGGCTCTTCTTATGTTCTTATGTTCTTATGTTGTATCCTCCCATTTGGATTTTTTTCACTGGATTTTACAGTGACACACTTATTACTCATTGAAGTCTGAAACACACAGCTTGATCTGTGTGAAGGTGGACTAAATGTCTTGCAGCTGATGCAGCTAGAGACTGAACTACACATCAGAAAGTCTTTAGTTTGAACCTCAGTTCATCTGGGAACTTACTTGGGGGTCTTGTACAAATCTCAGTCTCTCTCTACCTACCCCTCTTCTCTTCTTCAGCTTTAGTGCATTCATAAAAATGAGGTAATAGTAATGGTCATTTCTTTTACAGGATTGTGGTAAGTATTATGGCACAGGAGGCATTTTGAACCCTTGAGAAGCTCTCTCTCTCTCTCTCTGGTATTACATCTGTCTTATTTCTTTCAGATCATAATCAAATGTAGAAACTATTTATCTTTTACTTAATCACATTGATTACTTGAAGGGACAATAATATTTTGTTTTGTTGCTTTTTTAACCAATCGTCTCAAGCAGGGCCGTAGCCAGGATTTTGGTTCGGGGGCTGAGTTTGGTTCGGGGAGCTGAGACTGGGTGAAAGAGGGTCTACCCTAGCAAACCTTTTGTATTGTTATCCCAATAACCCCATGAATGTGGGATATAATGAGCATGGTGATCAGATCATGATATGAATAAACATAACAGTTTAAAAAATGTACCAGTAAGGCCTTCTCGCGGACCACCCTGAAAATTTCAGGGGGGCAGAAGCCCCCTAAGGCCCCCCTCCCCCTGGCTACATGCCTGGTCTCAACCTAATAATCAGTTCAAGTACATTCTCAGATTTATCCCAGCCAACATGGTCATCTGTAGTTCAAAAAGTCATAGCTCTGTATTGCAAACATTATTTTTGAGCTCTAAAACATCAAATGCTCCTAGCTGTCAGTCAACTGTCTTGTTTGCTTCTGTTAATAAAATTCATTTATGTGTGCATTTCTTTTAGAAATTCCCTTTGAAAAATTGTGTAGCCTTTGAATTTGATTGCTGGATTCTGCACTTCCATAAGCTTCTATAATTGTACATTGCAAATTTAGTAAGTAAAAAAGAGTAACTGCACGGCTCTTAGTCTTTTTTAAAAAAATTAGACATCTTCATTCTTGCATTCTAATCTACACAATTAATCCATCCAATTAATGCTTTTGGAATTATTCTGATAGTTAAGCCAGTTTTTCTAAAGAGCTGCCTAAAGTGCAAAATGTGCACACATTATAAGCGTTAGTGACATATTAAGTATGAAAAGCTTCACAGATGGATCTGGTTTTTTTAAAAGTCTAAGAAGCTATTAGTAGATTTCAAAATGTAATCACAGTCTGTACTTCTATATCAAAAGCACCAGGTATCAAAAGACCCAGGAAATCAGATAAGCAAAAACTTTCTCCTGATTAAGTATAATAATAAAAACAGAGAGTTGGAAGAGACCCTTCTGGCTTGTTTCTTTCTTTCTGTCTTTTACTAAAAAGGTTTATTAGTAATTTAAAAACATTTTACAGCTGTGTGGAAGGGGTCTAACAGAGGGGTATTCTGTACTCGGTATCCCTCTTCCTAATTTTTTTAGCCTGATATGGAAGACCCCCCACCAACAATAGAGGATTCTGGAAGGAATATATATGGGAGATATTCACTATTTCCTTCCCTTTTCCGCATATCCTATCTGCTCCCTTGGGACTTTCCCTTCTTTCTTTGTTGACCATATGACACTATCAAAAATCACCAATACAGAGAAGTACTGTTACTACCAAAGCACACAATGTAATGAAGGACCAGTAGGAAAACAATTAATCATTAACGACATATAGTCTAAATCCAATATTTTTATATTGTTGTATATATTCCAAGGATTATACTCACGGACCAAAATTAAACATGAATAATGATTTCAGTACATGTATCTTTACTGGTATGTATCATTGCTTATAATCTTTGATAGATAGGTTATTGGATTGGACTTCCTGTTATTACCTGGACCTTTCCATTTATTTACCTTAGATGTGTGGATGCCCTGTATACCTAATCTTGACTTTTGGGGTTTTGACAAAGCACTCGTCAGCGCGAAACGGAGCGGGAACCCGGTGACTTCCGTCAACCCGGCTCCTATTATGATTTGATTGGCTCCACTTCACGGCGATCTTGCCTGGATTATCTCAGCATTATCGGGATTGTACCCAGTTATCTATGTTGAACTTTATGGACTTTTGATGAATTTTGTGTTGAACTTCACATGGGATTGTATACATGAAGACTTATTGAAATCATTATTCATGTTTAATTTTGGTCCGCGAGTATAATCCTTGGACTATATACAACAATATAAAAATATTGGATTTAGACTATATGTCGTTAATGATTGTTTTCCTACTGGTTCTTCATTACACTATCAAAAATCAGTCATGCAGAGGTTTTCAGCCTCTGCATTGTCTTCATTTGAAAGGGGGAAGTCCACCTATTTAACTACACTCATCATGATACATGTCCTCTGAAATTATAGTTCAACCATTTATGAACAGCCCCAGTTTTGAGCCAAACCTTTCTCCATTTGAAGTATCCGGCACCTACTGATGTCTGATAGAAAGACTCCTGTCCTGTTACAAAATCACAGAAGGTGCTAGAAGTGACACAAAGAGTACAGAATGTTAAAATGGAGAAATGTTGAGTGTAACTGAGCAATTACGGCTGCATCAGATCCACATCTGGGAGGAAGCACATGTGTTGATTTTTAATAATTTGACAAATGATCTTCTCAAGAATAGTAAGTGACAAAATGCTTCAGAAAACCAGAAATAAAATGTGCTATCTGTATTGCATCTTTTAAAGGCTGGATCTACACTGCCCTATTTTCCAGGATCTGATTGCAGATTAGGTGCTTATCCGGCAGTGTAGACTCATATAATCCAGTTCAAAACAGATAATCTGGGATCAGATCTTGTGATATAGGGCAGTCCAGTCTTAGTTGTAAGGTATGACCCATTTATCCATAGATTCAATAACCACAGTTTCACTTACCCATTCTCCAAAAAAAAAAGATTCCCTCTTGGAAATGTCATGGGCCTCTGCTTCCTACAGTGTTATTCTATGGTATGATTCTGATACAAGTACAGTCAAAATATAGAGTTTGCCACAGTTTCAGATATCTTGGAAGATTTTTCCAGCTAATATTGAAAAATGTACTATGATGTAAATCTATGTTCTGAGTTGCCTAATGGATTCCATGTTCAGAAAACCTGTTCTTGCTCCTGACCTGGATGAGGGCTAGCAAATTGAAACTTAATCCAGACAAGACAGAGGTCCTCCTGGTCAGTCAAAAGGCCGAACAGGGGATAGGGTTACAGCCTGTGTTGGATGGGGTTACACTCCCCCTGAAGACGCAGGTTCACAGCTTGGGAGTGATCCTGGACTCATCACTGAGCCTGGAACCCCAGGTCTCGGCGGTGGTCAGGGGAGCTTTTGCACAGTTAAGACTCGTGCGCCAGCTGTGCCTGTACCTTGGGAAGTCTGATCTGGCTACAGTCGTCCACATTCTGGTCACATCCTGAATAGATTACTGCAACACACTCTATGTGGGGCTGCCTTTGAAGACAGTTCGGAAACTGCAATTAGTCCAGCGGGCGGCAGCCTGACTACTAACAGGAGCTACATACAGGGAGCATACCACCCCCTGTTGTGTCAGCTCCACTGGCTGCCTGTCCAATTCCGAGCTCAATTAAAAGTGCTGGTTTTGACCTTTAAAGCTCTATATGGTTCTAGCCCAGCTTACTTATTTATTTATTTCCATCATTTCTACCCTGCTTCTTCTCAACCCCCGAGGGGAGACACAGAGCGGCCTAACAACAGCAACAATTCGATGCCACATAGTATACATATAATAAAAACAAACAGTTAAGAATAAAATACATTAAAATACAGCTAGAATTAAAATACATTAAAAATACAGCTGCTACGTCCCACCTTGTAATTTAAGATCATCTGGGGAGGCCTTGCTCTCGCTCCTGCCTACTTCTGAAATGCGGTTGGTGGGGACGAGAGATAGGGCCTTCTCTGTGGTGGCTCCCCGTCTGTGGAACACACTCCCAATTGATATACGATCAACCCCATCCCTCCTAGCATTCAGGAAAAAAGTGAAATCCTGGTTATGGGACCAGGCATTTGCACATTAGCACGATACAGCACTTTAGATTGGATTGAAATTGGCAAACTGGTGGACATGACCCAACACTTCTATTATGGACGGAATACTGTTTTTAACCTATGTGAATGTATATGATGTATTTTAATGCTAATTGTATTTTAATGCTAACTGTATTTTAATGTATTTTAATTTTGACTGTTTTTGGCATCGAATTGTTGCCATTGTTAGGCCGCTCTGAGTCCCCCCTCGGGGGTTGAGAAGAAGCGGGGTAGAAATGGTGGAAATAAATAATTGTACGAGTACTTGACTTGCTTGCATTCATTAGACTCTTGACCTTGGTTTGTGTTCATCATTACTCTGGCAGTGTGCTACAATTCTGTAGATTTGGCCAGATTCGAAAGACTCAAGACTTCACCTTTTTATAAGTAAATATGATATCAGCTTATGGTGCCTTTGGAAGGCTTCACAAAAGACTGGAGTAACAAACACCTGAGACAAAGCAGAAAAATCAGTGTGCTATCATACTGTGTATTCTCCTATATGGGTCTGAAACATGGGTCACCTATCACCAACACCTACAACTCCTCGAACGCTTTCATCAGCGCTGTCTTTGCACAATCCTGAATATACACTGGACTAACTATGTGACGAAAGTTGCTGTCCTTGAGCAAGCAGGAATCACCAGCATTGATGCCATGCTATTGAGAACACAGCTGCGCTGGGCAGGGCACGTCTCTAGGATGGAGGACCGCCGCCTCCCAAAGATACTTCTCTATGGTGAACTCGCCACGGGTCAGCGCAAGAGAGGCACCCCCAAAAAGAGATATAAGGACTCCCTGAAACAACATCTCAGGCTCGGCCAGATTGATCACCAACAATGGTCCACCCTGGCCTCACATCGGGAGGCATGGTGACACACTATCCACAATGGTGTATTTTTAGGATTGTGCGAAGACAGTGCTGATGAAAGTGTTCGAGGAGTCGTAGGTGTTGGCGATAGGTTACCCATGTTTCAGACCCATAGAGGAGAATTGACAGTATGATAGCTCTGTACACACTGATTTTGGTGCTTTGCCTCAGGTGCTTGTTGCTCCAGACTCTTTTGTGAAGCCTTCCGAATGTATTATATGCCTTTGCTAATCTGTGATCTATCTCTTTATCAATCTTGGCATTTGAAGAGATGATGCTTCCCAGGTAGGTGAACTGTTGAACGGACTTAAGCACAGATTTGGCTATGCTGCCGTGGGGATGATGGTGTTCTTCCTGTGGTGCGGGCTGGTAGAGGACTTCTGTTTTCTTCAGGCTGACTTCCGCCCAGACAGCTCTGCAGCTGTTGCAAAGCAGGATGTGAGGCGCTGCAGGGCTGCTTCTGAATGAGCGACAAGGTCGGCATCGTCAGCAAAAAGCAGCTCATGGACTAGATAGTTTAGAGTCTTAGTGCAAGCCCTCAGACGGCTTAAGTTGAAGCTACCATCAGTACGATAGCGTATATATATATATATATATATATATATGCTGTCTTCTTCGAAGTCTGCCATATAATAATAATAATAATAATAATAATAAACTTTATTTATACCCCACCACCATTTCCCCAATGGGGACTCGGGGCAGCTAACATTTATTTATTTATTTATTTATTAATTATTCGGTCTTATATTCCGCTCCTCCCTGCAGGCTCGGGGCGGATCACAACGTACAGTAAAAACATACAATAAAAACATAAAACATAGTGATAAAAACGGAGATTACAGTTCTTGAATTCAAGGACATATGCATGCCATTTACAATTCAGACTTAGCTAAAAGCAAGCCTAAAAAGGGCGGCCTTACACGACCTTCGAAAGGGGGCGAGCTCTGAGATCGCACGAGGATGGTCTGGAAGCGAGTTCCGGAGCGCAGGCGCCGCGGCAGAGAAGCCTCGCTGTCTTGTAGTAGACAGGTGGCAGGAGCGGATCGATGGGATGATCAACAGGTTCTGCTCTTCCGAGCGTAGTGATCTCGGGGGAACATACGGGGAACATGAGGCCAAGGCCTTCTGAAATACAACACAACACAGTGAAATACAAAATACAAAACAAAATACATCAGAAATAATAATAAAAAAAGAAAAATACAATTATTATAATCTGTATATACCTTTATGAAACGGAATGTTTGTATGTATGTATGTATGTATGTATGTATGTATGTGTGTATGCGGAGGGCGGAAGGGCGGATACGTGGCAGCCACTTTCACAGGCCAGGGCGGATATGTGGCAACCACTTTCACAGGCCACAGCGACCAGCGCGGGTGATGGACCTGCACCAAACTTGGTACACATAACCCCCCTAACCCCCTTTACGTCCTGGCGTGGGTCAGGGGACATGACCCACGGATTATGGGATTTGTAGTACTTTCCAACACTTTGGTTCCCACAGACCACTGAGGCCACCAAAAAGGACCAATACAGACCACACTCAGCACACACAGCCCCCATGACCCACTCCACATCCTGGTGCAGTTCGGAGGAGGGTGGACCATGGATGATGGGACTTGAAGTGCCTCTACTCACTTCCCAAGTCCGCTGCAACCCTCATCCAATCACTGATCGAGACCAAACTTGCCATACATAACCCCCATGACTGCCTTCACGTCCTGGTGAGGTTTGGGGGAGGACTGACAATGGATGATGGGATTTGTAGTACTTTCACACCCCTCTGTTCCCGCAGACCACTGTGGCCCCCAACAAACACTGATAAAGACCACACTTGGCACACAGAGCCCCAGTGACGCACTCCACATCCTACTGAAGTTTGGAGGGGGACAGAACATGGATGATGGGTCTTGCAGTACCTTCCCTCACTTTCCAAGACTGCTACAAACCTAATCCTATGACTGATCAACACCAAACTTGCCACACACAGCCCTCATGACCCACTCTACATCCTGGTGCAGTTTGGAGGAGGGTGGACCATGGATGATGGGACTTGAAGTACCTCTACTCACTTCCCAAGTCTGCTGCGACCCTCATCCAATTACTGATTGCGACCAAACTTGGCACACATAACCCCCATGACTGCCTTCACGTCCTGGTGAGGTTTGGGGGAGGACTGACAATGGATGATGGAATTTGTAGTATTTTCACACCCCTCTGTTCCCACAGACCACTGCGGCCCCCAACAAACACCGATAAAGACCACACTTGGCACACAGAGCCCCAGTGACCCACTCTACATCCTACTGAAGTTTGGAGGGGGACAGAACATGGATGATGGGTCTTGCAGTACCTTCCCTCACTTTTCAAGACTGCTACAAACCTAATCCAATGACTGATCAACACCAAATCTGGCACACACAGCCCTCATGACCCACTCTACAGCCTGGTGCAGTTTTCTGTGAGACGGACCACGGATGATGGGACTTGAAGTACCTTCACTCACTTCCGAAAAACAATGCATCCCTCATCCATTCACCAATACAGACCAAACTTAGCACACAGAGCCCCCATGACCCAATCTACATCCTACTACACTTGGGGGGGGGGGGGCAGAGATGATGGGACTTGCACTACCTTCAGTAATTTCATGATACCACTGCAATTCCCAATAATGATGGATCAAGACCAAACTTGGCACACAGAGCCCCCATGACCCACTCTACATCCTGCTGCACTTCTCAAATCACCTGGGCACCGCCGGGTCCCCAAGCTAGTAATAAATAAAATACAAGGAATAGGGTGGGCAGGCCGAATGAAAATGATAAAATGATTAAAAAAACCATAGGGAGAAATAAGAGTAGGAGATAGCAAATGAGGGGACCCCAAAAAATGAAATAGTGGGGACAGACATTTAGTTTAGGATTGGGGGGGAGGGAAAGTGAGTCATAGGGGAATATAGATGGTGCAACCCAAATGGAGGGGCAGGGGCGGTCCTACAAGATAGGCCAAGTAGGCGGCCGCCTAGGGCGCCATCTGGGAAGGGGGCGCCATCCTGGCCGCATGGGGCGCCATCCTGGCCCTGCCGATGTTCCTCAGACAATGCTGCAGCTGCCTGCTTTTTGACCCCGGCGTTGTGCGCTCCGACGCCGCTTCTGGGCACGCGCGGAGGTTTTCACGCAGGTGCAGTTGCTCCGGAGCTGCAGTTGAGCACAGGAGAAAACCTCCGCGCATGCCCAGTAGCTCCCTTGCGCAGAAGCCTGTAAGCAAAGCACTCCCTATCGGGCAGGCAGGGAGTGCTTCCCCTCTCCCTTTGTCTTCGCCGCGCGTGCGCGTTTGCAGGGAAGGAGAAAAGAATCAGTGAAGGAAGTGTAAGTGAAGGAGTGAATGAAGGGCTTTCCTCCTCCTCCTCTGTGACCTCTTCTCTCCCTTTCTTCGGCTCTATTTCTGTCTAGACCTGAGGGGCCTGAGGCTATGAGGAGTTGTGGGAGTTGGAGGCCAAAACACTTAGGAGGGAGGGCGGGCCCAAGTTTGCCCAGGCCGCGCTGCGTGTATTCGACCTCATTTGAACATTTTGGCTGTTTTTCTATTTACATTTACATTGGGATCCTAATTTTGGACTTATGGGAGACTCCTATGAATTATGAGACGGGTGGTTGGTAATATATTCTGATTTTGATGCATTTACATTGCATTTCTTGTTGATTATTATACAGTTCTGCTTAATATTGTCATACAATATAATACAAATACAATATAACAATAGAATAATGATATTTTAAATTACATGTAATATTACAAACAATATTGCAGTATAGTGGTATTGTACAAAATAGTAGTATATAATATTTTATTCTACTTTATTGTGGGTTATTTGAGTTTTATAGGAGTAATGAAAATACTTAGTAGAGGATAATTTATTTAAATAAATAATTTTATTATTTTATAATAATAATATAATAGAATGTTACATTATATTATAATGTCAATATATTATAATATAATTATATTGTAATGTAGTATAATATAATTATGATATAATATAGTATGAGTATGGTGTAATATATTGTATATACATTGATACAATATAATACTACTAATGGTATTGTGATATTATAATTGTATATTTGTTTTACATGGGGGGGGCAAAATAATGGTTTTTTTGGGGCACCAAAAGAATGTTCGCCTACCATTTAAAATTACCTTAGACCAGTGTTTCTCAACCTGGGGGTCGGGACCCCTGAGGGGGTCGCGAGGGGGTGTCAGAGGGGTTGCCAAAGACCATCAGAAAGCATAGTATTTTCTGTTGGTCATAGGAGTTCTGTGTGGGAAGTTTGGCCCAATTCTATCATTGGTGGGATTCAGAATGCTCTTTGATTGTAGATAAACTATAAATCCCAGCAACTATAACTCCCAAATGTCAAGGTCTATTGTCTCCAAACTCCACCAGTGTTCACATTTGGGCATATTGGGTATCCGTGCCAAGTTTGGTCTAGATCCATAATTGCTTGAGTCCATAGTGCTCCTTGTATGTAGGTAAACTACAGCTCCAAAACACAAGGTCAATGTCCACCAAACCCTTCCAGTATTTTCTGTTGGTCATGGGAGTTCTGTGTGCCAAGTTTGGTTCAATTCCATCGTTGGTGGAGTTCAGAACGCTCTTTGATTATAGGTGAACTATAAATCCCAGCAACTACAAGTCCCAAATGACAAAATCGATCCCACCCAACCCACTATTAAAATTAGGGAGTATCAGGTATTTGTGCCAAATTTGGTGCAGATATTGACGTTACGATTCATAACAATAGCAAAATTACAGCTATGGAGTAGCAACAAAAATAATTTTTTAGTTGGGGGTCACCACAACATGAAGAACTGTATTAAGGGGTCATGGCATTAGGAAGGTTGAGAAACACTGCCTTAGACCAACCCAACTGGAGGGGGTGATCACTCTTCACATACCCCCGTTTGCAGGCTCCCCTGGTAGTGGCTCAGAGCCCCAGGTCGGGTTGCAATGAGAACACAAAGGCAAGAGAAGCAGCTTGGGGGAGAAAAAGTTGGGGCAGGGCAACGCGTTTGGGAGGCGCTTGTTCCTCGGCGGCACCCTTAGCTGGGGAGGGCGCGCGGCGCTTGTTTTGGTGTGACGGCGCTGACGCCGGAGAGAGGGAGAGGGAGAGGGAGGGAGGGAGGCGGGCCTGACGCCGGCCTTCGAGCGGCAGCGGAGGCGGCGAGGGAGGCATGTGAGGGAGGGACGCGGAGGAGCAGGAGGACGGGGATGCGCCATGGCCTCTGTGAAGGTGGCCGTCAGGGTCCGGCCCATCAACCGCAGGTGAGAGGGAGGGAGGGAGGGAAGGGAGGGAGGGAGAGGAAGCGCCTGCCTGCCCGCCTGCCTCAAACCTAGGACACCCAAACCCAAACCAGTGCATTCAAACCCAAACCATTGCATTCAACGGCAAACTTCCCCCAAACTTCCCCCCTCCCAGGGTGGTTTGGACTACAACTCCCACAATTCCTAACAGCCGGTAGGCTGTTAGGAATTGTGGGAGTTGTAGTCCAAACCACCCTGGGAGGGGGGAAGTTTGCCCATGCCTAGTATAGTCGAAGGGTGGAGCTTATATCACTTTGGAATGTGATTTTGAGCTGATATGTTTTTTAATACTAATGATATTTAACTCTTTTTTAATATTGGCATATATTTAAGAACAATGCTTTTAATGGAAGCTGTTTTGAGTCATTTGAATCAGAATACTAAAGTTAAAAGAGACCACATCTAGTCCAACCCCCTGCCATGCAGGACGAGCACAATGAAAGCAGCCCCGGCAGATGGCCATCCAGTCTCCGCTTGAAAGGTTCCGAAGAAGGAGCTTCCATCACACTCCGAGGCAGAGAGTTCCATTGCTGAACAGCTGCTAGGGCTTCAGGGCATTGATCCACTTCGATCCACTTTAAATCCAGTTTTTACCTCCTGCTCTTCACTCCACTCTTCACTGTTTGTAGTTTAAGGAAGCCCAGGCAGAGGCGGATCTAACGGTAAGCGAAGGTAAGCAGCTGCGTACGGGCGACATGTGGCCAGGGACACATCCGGCCATGGCCGCCAGGTTCGGCGCATGGACGCTATGGAGGCAGCCAGAGGCGGAGCGCCCCCAACTGCAAAAAGCTCCTCACCCCCGGCCCCACGGTGCAGGGCGACCAGTGGCTCTGGGCAGCCAGGTCCGCCCCGCAGCAATGGCACACGCACGGAAGCCAGCTAGTTTCACGCATGCGCCGTTGCTGGGGGGGAGGAGCTTTTTGCAGCCGGAGGCGCTCCGCCTCTGGCCGCTTCCAAAACGCTCCTTCCTTTCGGCCCCGCATAAGGCGCATGCGCGAAACTAACTGGCTGTACGCATGCGCAATCTCCACCAGGCAGGAAAGCCAAGGGGCACCAAAATAATGTTCGCTTACTAGTTTTTATTACTTTCGTCCAGTCCTGAACCCAGGCTTCTCTGTATGAGCAGTTTAAAGATCCCTTCCTAAACAGTTTGGGCCCAACCTACTTGAGGGACTGCATCTCCTCAAGCAGCCCACATGAGCCCTGAGATTATCAGAAGAGACCCTTCTTTCAGTCCAACCAGCGTTACAAGAGCGGTTGGTGGGAACGAGAGAGAGAGAGGGGGGGGGACCTTTTTGGTGTTGGCCCCAAGGTTCTGGAACTCCCTTCCCATCGAAGTGTGATCAGCCCCCTCCTTGCTGGCCTTTCACTCTCAAGTTAAAACCTTTTTATGGAACCAGGCCTTTCCTAAAGATCAACAATAGGCAATGGCTAGATACATACTGGTAATTGTATATTTCTCGAATGTTATTTCATACTGGCAATATTTTTAACATGTGTATCCAAAATAAATGCGGGAAAACACTTTGTCTTCACAATTCAATTGATTTATTTATCTTTCAATCTTCAAACTTATTTTTAAAGTGGATAGTGGAATGCAGATCGTCTTTGACATCAAATAATTGGCATATCTATCCTTCACAAAAAATATAATCCAAAATTTCTGATACATCATTATCATTTATAATCCGGATAAATAAATGCCAATATCAGGTTGATGGTCTATAAGGCCCTGCCGTTTCGCCGTTTCCGGCTTCTTCGGGACCTGTCATATAATAATCCACTGCACAAATCCACTGGTCCGATATCTATTAAATGAAACATCAAAAAGTTCTTGTAATATATAATCCGGTATAGCATTACACACATTTATAACCTACAAACATTAGGCGTGTTCCCACATAAGAAAAACAATCCCCAAAAAGGCAAGAGGTAGTCTATACATACCCAAAATCATCAAATATATATATGTGTGTGTGTGTGTGTGTGTGTGTGTGTGTGTGGACGCAGCCACTTTTCCATGCGGTCGGACAACACAACTGAAAAAAGCCGCGGCTTAAGAAAGCCCCCTCCGCACTTGGCGCCAGGTGAAAATCATAATAGAATCTCCCCTATGGACAAACGGTTGTTTAATCCCCTTGGGGATTCGGATTTTAAGGCCGTGATCCAGAAGCATTCACGTTTCCTTAATGCTAATTTAATATCCTGATGGGGCTTAGGTTTAATTTGTTTTGATATAGTATTTGATTATAACTATTTTATTTTTGGGGATTGTGTTTCTTATGTGGGAACACGCCTAATGTTTGTAGGTTATAAATGTGTGTAATGCTATACCGGAAGATTGAAAGATAAATAAATCAATTGAATTGTGAAGACAAAGTGTTTTCCCGCATTTATTTTGGATACAGTTGTGCAGAGGAACACCCCACTCATTTATTTTGCTGTGAAGCTACTCCTCCTGAATATTTTTAACATGGCCTAAAGGAAATGAAGCTTTTGGGCCCCAGAACAACCGTTTTAATAGATAATGGCCTGAAGTTCAGGGAATTTTTTGAATCCCACCCATGGGAGAAAAGCAGGATAAAAATGAATATTACACTACAAACTCCAGAATCCTGAAGGAGGCAGTCACAGCATTTAAAGTGGATTAACGTGGACAAATGCTCAAGTATGACTAGGCCCTTGCAGTCAGGAAGTTCTTCCTTATGTTCAGGTGGACTTTCCATTCCTGCTCCATTGTGTCCCAGTTTCCAGGGCAGCAGAAAACAAGCCTGCTCCTTCTTCCTCTTGACACCTTTTCACATGTTTATACAAGGCTATTATGTCTTCTCCCAACCTTCTCTTCTGCAGGCCCAGTTCTTTAAAATGTTTCTCATAGGGATTCATGGTCTCCAGACCTTAGATCATTTTAGTCGCCCTCCTACTCCAGTTTGTCAATATCTCTTTAAAACTATAGTGCCCAGAATTTGGCACAGTATTCCAGGTGAGGTCTAACCAAAGTAGAATAGAGAGGCACCATTTCTTCCCCTGATCTGGACACTAGACACCTTTTGATACAACCCAAAATTCCATTGGCTTTTTAAGCTGCTACATCACATTGTTGGCTGATGTTCAACCTGTCCACGAAGACTCCCAAGATCTTTTTCACATGTACTATTGTCAACCTGGCGTCATCCATTATGTATCTTTGCATTTCACTTTTCTGCCTGAGTGTAGTATCTTGCATTTGTTGTTGAAATGCATTTTGTTAATTTTGGCCCAGCTCTCTAATCTGTTGAGGTCATTTTGAATTCTGATCCTGTCCTCTGGAGTATTATCTACCCCTCCTAATTTGGTGTCATTTGCAAACTTGATAATCATGCCGTCTAAACCTTCATCCAAGTGCCTGCTTAGAATTTCCTTCTATAAAAAGGATGACGTTGCTGAAAGGAGATTTAAATGTACGAATAGACATCTTAAGGAGAACTGGGAGTCGAAATGGAATGGTCATCTAGCCAGAGTAAAAAGGAAAGGAAAATACAAGGAATTGAATCAGACAATCTTCTTGATTGAACAAATGAAATAATACAAAGAGCAGAGGTACAGTTGTTTCTGGAGGGAGGGGGGAAGGGGAAAATTGGATATGCATAAGTAGCAGGTAAGTATAGAAAGATTAGTATAGAATGGGAAAACAGGAATCATCAGAATGCTATGAAACTATATGGGGTTTTTTTTTGTAAAGGTGACTGAAAATGTTATAACTTTTATGTTGTTGTTTATTCGTTCAGTCGTTTCTGACTCTTCGTGACCTCATGGACCAGCTCTCGCCAGAGCTCCCTGTCGGCCGTCACCTCCCCCAGCTCCTTCAGGCTCAAGCCAATCACTTCGAGGATGTCATCCATCCATCTTGCCCTTGGTCGGCCCCTCTTCCTTTTTCCTTCCATTTTCTCCAGCATAATCGTCTTCTCTAAGCTTTCCTGTCTACTCATGATGTGACTAAATTATTTCATCTTTGCCTCTAATATCCTTCCCTCCAATGAGCAGTTGGGTTTTATTTCCTGGAGTATGGATTTGATCTTCTCGCAGTCCAAGGCACCCTCCGAACTTTCTTCCAACACCACAGTTCAAAAGTATGTATCTTCCTTCACTCAGCCTTCCCTATGGTCCAACTCTCACATCCATAGGTTACTACGGGAAATACCATTGCTTTTACTATGCGCATCTTCATTGCCAGTGTGATGTCTCCACTCTTCACTATTTTATCGAGATTGGTCATTGCACTCCTCCCAAGAAGTAAACGTCTTCTGATTTCCTGGCTGCAGTCTGCGTCTGCAGTAATCTTTGCACCTAATAATACAAAGTCTGTCACTGCCTCCACATTTTCTCCCTTTGTTTGCTAGTTACTAATCATTCTTGTTGCCATAATCTTGTTTTTTTATGTTTAGCTTCAACCCAGCTTTTTCACTTTCTTCTTTCACCTTGATTAAAAGGCTCCTCAGCTCCTCCTCACTTTCGGCCATCAAAGTGGTATCATCTGCATATCTAAGATTGTTCATGTTTCTTCCAGCAATTTTAACCCCAGCCTTGCATTCATCAAGCCCCACGTGTGATATGTTCTGCATACAAGTTGAATAGGTTGGGTGTCAGTATAAACCTGCCATACGCCTTTCCCAATTTTGAACCAGTCTGTTGTTCCATGGGCAGTTCTTACTGTTGCTTCTTCGTTCTTATACAGATTCCTCAGGAGAGAGGCAAGGTGATTTGGTATGCCCATACCACCAAGAACTTGCCACAATTTATTTATGATCCACACACTCAAAGGCTTTAGAATAGTCAATAAAGCAGAAATAGATGTTTTTTCTGAAACTCCCTGCCTTTCTCCATTATCCAGTGGATATTGGCAATTCAATCTCTCGTTCCTCTGTCTTTTCTAAACCCAGCTTGTACATCTGGCATCTCTCTCTCCATGTATTGCTGGAGTCTTCCTTGCAGGATCTTGAGCATTACCTTACTGGCATGAGAAATAAGGGCCACTGTATGAAAGTTTGAGCATTATTTAGCATTTCCCTTTTTTTTGGTATGGGGATATAAGTAGATTTCCCCCCAGTCTGATGGCCATTCTTTTGTTTTTCATATTTGCTGGCATATGGCATGCATCACCTTGACAGCATCATTTTTCAAGATTTTAAACAGTTTAGCTGGGATCCCGTCATCTCCTGCTGCTTTGTTGTTAGCAATGCTTCTTAAGGCACATTCAACCTCATTCCTCAGGATGTCTGGTTTTAATTCACTCACAACATCAAAACTATCTTCGATATTATCATCCTTCCTATACAGATCTTCTGTATAGTCTCGCCACCTTCTCTTGATCTCTTCAGTTTCTGTTAGGTCCCTGCCATCTTTGTTTTTTATCATGCCCATTTTCACCTGAAATTTACCCCAAATGTTTCTAATTTTCTGGAAGAGGTCCCTTGTCCTTCCTATTATGTTGTCTTCCTCCACTTCCATGCATTGCTTGTTCAAAAATAGTTACTTATCTCTTCTGGCTAACCTCTGGAATTGTGCATTTAACTGGGCATATCTCCCCTTATCACTGTTTCCTTTTGCTTTCCTCCTTTCTTGGGCTACTTCCAGTGTCTCAGCAGACAACCATTTTGCCTTCTTGGTTCTCTTTTTCTTTGGGACATATTTTGTTGCCACCTCTTGAACAGTGTCACAGACTTCTGTCCATAGTTCTTCTGGGACTCTATTTATTAAATCTAGTCCCTTAAATTTGTTCTTCACCTCCACTGCATATTCATTAGAAATGTTAGTGAGATCATATCTAACTGGTCTGTGTGTTTTCCCTGGGGGCTGTAGTTTGAGATCATGGGGGGCTGCCAAATAATGCTGATGTCTCACTAAACTACAAATCTCAGCATTGCATAGCATTGAGCCATGGCAATTAATTTACAGGTGATGTCTCTCATATAGGAGTTCCAGGTGTTCTTTTGCTTTGGCTCAGCGCTAAGATTATCATATTAAGGGAATCTAATGCACACCTTAATTTTTAGAAGATAATTTAGCCAAAAAAGGTGAGCATTAGATTTGAGCACTTTCAGTTGTGGATGGTTGAATCCGTGGCTATGGAGGGCTGACTATATCATGTAAAGGAAGTCTTAACAAATGTTCGCCTGCAAGTAGACAGGCAGCTGAACCCCTTGTTCTTCAGTTATCATCCTGAACTCAGTTTGGCAGTAAATGAGTGAATGGTGGTCATTGCTTCATCCTGGTTTTCGTGACTTGACAGGCTGGATCGACACTGCCCTATAATCCTGTATCTGATCCCAGATTATGTACTTTGAAATGGATTATATGTCTCCATGGCCATATAATCCCATTCAAAACAGATAATCAGGGATCAGGCACTGGATTATAGGACAGGGTAGACCCAGCCTGAGTGATCTGCCCCATGACAGCACTCTACTCACCTGAATCAACCAAAACCTTACACAGGTATGCAGTTCTGGATCTTCTCAGCTCAAGGCCAGACTGCACCCACTTCTTGGAGCATCCTCCATCCACCTGAGTATATTGGCAACAAGGAGTCACTGGTTTGAGGCTCAAGGTGCAGGGAAGGCATCCTCAAAACTATGACCTTCTAGCTGTTTATTTATTATTTAAAACTTTTGTACCCCGACCTTCTCACCTCTATCGAGGGACTCAGACCGGCATAACAGCAAAAATTCAATGCTATACAATTTAAAAACAACTAGAGCAACATATTAAAATACATAAAAACCCAGCATAAAACCACATCGCCATTAAAACAATTCCACTCAATCTGTAAACGTGGTCAAACATTCAGATAGTAGCCATCTCAGCCTATTCTGGGAAGGCTCGGTTCCATATCCAAGTCTTC
The DNA here is from genome assembly GCA_030556195.1 of Anolis apletophallus. Lineage (NCBI taxonomy): Eukaryota > Metazoa > Chordata > Lepidosauria > Squamata > Anolidae > Anolis > Anolis apletophallus. The sequence continues at coordinate 47,724,726 of JARBWK010000003.1, read as the reverse complement.
ACCAGCTTCCTAAAGGACAACAGAGAGGGGGCAGATCTAGCATCACTTGGGAGAGAGTTCCAAATCCCGGACTCCCTAGCAGCTTGTTCAATAGTCAGGAATTTTTGGAGTTGGTGGCCTAAACAGCTGGAGGGCTGCAGTTTGAGGAGGCCCATTGCAGAAGTTCACTGTTTCACCTGAAAGCATAAGATCCCAATGGACCTTGGAAACAAAGCAGGGTCAGATCTCCTTAGAATTTGGAGGTGAGACTGCCAGGATATTTCAGAGGGAGGGACTGGCAAAACCACCTTGCCTAAGAAAGCCCTGTGACATTCATGGGGTCCAAAGGCAATTGGAATGCATGTGCACACATAGACATCCACACTATGCAATTGTAGCAGTTTGACACTACATGAACAGCCATGACCCCATCTTATGAAATTATCTGATTGGCAAATTTTAATTGATTTAAGATTTTTCTGGTGCATCCTGTTGAAGTACAATTCCCAAGCTACCCTGATTTAATTTTCCAACTGTCTTCTCCGGAGAAGTGTATGTACTTGAGTCTCCTTTAGATAACAGTGATGAACTAGTTGCTTTCTGCCTTCAGGTTATTTCTGACCTGTTGACCCCAAAGTGAACTTATTACAGAGTTTTCTAAGGCTCAGAATCAGCTGTTTTGGCTGAGTGAAGAATCAAACCTTGGTCTCCAACCCTCAAGCCACTGTCTCACCGAACTGCAAAACTTAACAATTTCACAAATGGAGCTGTGAGACTTAAAGTGATAGCAGAATGCTATCATAATACAATCAGGAGACACACCTTGTTTGGTAAAGGCGCAACCATCAGATAAGCTTCTTTCTGCTTGATTAAAAAAATAGAAATATATTTACAAAAATCTGTTTAGGAAAAACTAGAATGTTTTGCTTTTGCAATACATGGTCAAGTGTGTTTGGTATTCAAACATACAGAATGTAATTTCTTTTACTTAGGAAACAGTACTTTTTCTAGACTTGTGTGTATATATGTCTGTGCATGGGGAAAATGCCTGTTGAATATGTCAACTTTAAAAAAATTCAAGTAGTTTTATGATGCTTGGTTGCTGTTATTATTTTTAAACTGAGCTTGCACTTTTCCATTCTAAGGAATGATAGTTTGCTCCCTAATGATTGCTTATAAACTAACCAACGTCTGATGTGGTCATTAGGATTCAATCAGATATGCTGGGTGGAGAGTTGTAATAGACTTCCATAACAATATGTTTTCAGTGCTTTCTACAATGTAAGCAGAGTACAGGCATTTAATAGTACTTTATTATGATTACGGATGCATAAGTCTCCAGCCTATTTATAAAATACATATATTTGCACTTGATAGAGAAACTGTTGTTGCTCTTCTTTGGTGAGCAAAAACTTATTATAGATGAGAAGATATAGATGAGACATCTTTTGTGTTCTATGTTTTTATGCTGTACCTCTGGCACTGAGCCTTTAGTATGTGAGCCGCCGCGAGCCCTCGGGAGTCGGCGACGCAGAAATCGCAATAAATAAATAAATAAATAAATAAATAAATAAACAAACAAGAACAGTTATTTGTGCCCTCTTGAGTTAAAAGGATTTTGCCTGCCCCTTCTCCAGATACTTTTTCCTGATGGGAATTTCTTTGGGGAGAAACATAAAGATTGAAGGTAATTTTGTTACTTTAGGAAAATAAAATGGATGATCTATAATCTTGTTTATCATAATATGATCATGTTTGGTATCTTGTTTAGAGCAGGGCTTCGTTAACTTTTCTACTCAGGACCCCTTTCAGTCCAATAAATTTTTATGTGACTCTGGGTATATAGGTATTTAAAATACATATACCATTTAAGCATTTACTGATAGTAAATAAGCATTTGTAAGGCTTGCTAAACAGGCTGATTTCCTTTTTAATGAAGTACATGTGAAGCATATTTTTCAGCATTGACTCTTAGACACCACACAAAAAGATTTTCTCGTAGCCACATTTTTGGGACCCCAATATTGAGCTAAGGAGACCCTATTTGGGGTTGTGACCCACAGAAGCAATGTTTTAGAGCCACCAGCATGCTGTAGTGGTCTGAGTGTTGGATTAGGGCCCTGGGAGATCAGGGTTTGATTTCTTATTGAAGCCATAGAAATCCACTGGGTGACCTTGGGCAAATTGCCCTCTCTCAGCCTCAGAGGAGTACAAAGGCAAACTAAACAAATCTTGTCAAGAAAACCTATGAGCTGAAAAGCTCACAATATCTGCTTTGAACTGGGTTATCTGACTCCACACTGCCATATAGTCAAGTTCAAAGCAAATATTGTGGGATTTTCTGTGTTGTAGAAGGGTTTTATAGCAATGATCTAGTAGTGGTAGAAAGATTGGAGTGAGAAAGTCAGGGAGAATTCAGACATGTAGATACAGGGGATAGAACCTAACAACTATTGCTAGATTAATTTCAAGGTCAGTTATTCTTCCAAACAAAATGAGTGATGTTTAGTACTTCCTATGTTGCTTTTGCAGGTTCTTCCTAACAACAGTTTTTAATTCTTGCTATCTCATGTTTTACACAAAGCAAGTACTTTCTTAGTAAGTAAAAACTCTTAAAATGTCTTGTGAGGTTTCGCTTGGGCATATTTGATAAAGTTTTAAAAAAGGAACTACAGTCAGCCCTCTACGTTCTCTGGGGTTCGTTGCACAGGATCCCTGTGAAAGGAGGACCAACTCCTCTTTGTAAGTAGTCTCAGGAGTTGCTGTAATCCACCTGGTGGTGAGCTTCCTGGAAGCATGGAAAATTCTTATAAGTACTGTCATGCCTTCAACAAATAATGTAATTGTTGTGCCCCTTTGTAAATGTATCCTGGTTCTTCATAATTATACCAATAGTGATATACAGCCCTTTGTAGTGTGCCCGGTAGTTAACATTTGTTGAATGTATTTTCACAATTGCCCAAACCAGCTAGGAATGAATATCACTCTAGCTCAGGGTCCTCACACTTTTTTAACAGAGTGCCAGTTCACAGTCCCCCAGACTGTTTGGAGGGGGCAGACTATAGTTTTAAAACACACAAATTCAGATGCACACTGTACATATCTTATTTGTAAGGTGTGTTTGTGTGTGAGGGGGAGGGAGGGATGAAAGAACAATACAATATTTAAAATGAACACAAACCCATACAAACTTACCAGTATTTCATTGGGAAGTTTGCACCTGCTTTGGACTAATGTGATAATCAAGTTAATGAGGATTGTTGTTGTTGTGTGCCTTCAAGTTGTTTCAAATTTAGGACAACCCTAAATTTAGGGCAGGGGGCAGGTAAATGACCTTGGAGGACCACATCCAGCCCATGAGCTTTACTTTGGGGACCTCTGGTATACATTTTCCTTCTCTTTGGCAACCTGCAAGGAATTATTTAAGCAAGAGTTCCCTATTGGGGCCAAAATCAGTAATTGTGTGTGTATCCCAGTTTATCAGATGTTCAGCAACAGTTCACGACACAATTCCTGTATTTGTTTCAACAGGGAGGCAATTTAGCTGGTATAAATTTACTGATGATGTTGTACAATGTTTTTAAATGCTTTTATTGTGAATTGTATTTTTATGGTATTTATGTTGTTAGCATCTTTTAATGCTTATGTAAAGCCGCTCTGAGTCCCCCTTGTGGGAAGAAGAGCGGGATAGAAATATACGAAATATAAATAAATAAATAAATAAATAAAAGCTGCCATTTAAGACTTGGGAAGTCAGATGTATGTGGCCACAGTGGTCCATGCTCTTGTTACATCCCAAATAGATGATTGCAACACACTCTACATGGGATTGCCTTTGAAGACTGTTCGGAAACTCCAGCTAGTCCAACAGGTGGCAGCCAGATTAGTCACCAGAGCGATGTACAGGAAGCATACCACCCCCCTGTTACGTCAGCTCCACTGGCTGCTGGTCCACTTCTGAACTCAATTCAAAGTGCTGGTTTTAGCCTATAAAGCCCTATACAGTTCCAGCCCAGCTTACTTGTCCAAACATATCTCCCTCTACGATCCACCTTGGAGTTTAGAATAATCAGGGGAGGCCCTGCTCTCAATCCCACCACCCTCCCAAGCGCAACTGGTAGGGGCGAGAGATATGGCCTTGCTGGTGGCTCCCAGTCTATGGAACACACTCCCCAGTGAATTCAGGGCGACCCCCTCTATCCTCTCCTTTAGAAAAAACCTCAAATCATGGCTTTGGGACCAGACATTTGGGCAGCTAACCTAGCAGTAATTGCAATGACTTATGAGTACTGACAATTGATAGACCTTGGACTGGAACTCTGGACTGATTCCGATTTGGGATTGGTTGTGTTTTAATATTTAAATTGATAAAATAATTTTGTTGTTTTATCTAGTTTTAATCGGTTTTGAACTGTTATTGTTTGTTGCTATTGACATCTAATGGTTGCATTTGTAGACCAAGGGTTGAGACAGACAGGATATAAATGTTTGAAATAAATAAATAAATAAATAAATTTAACCTAATAAGAACTAAACTAGTGAAGGAGAGAGAAATGAGGAGCTTGCAAATTTTGTTCCTAGTGGTAAAGTCCAAACTTAATTTCTAGTGTTGAACTCTGTTAGCAAGCCATGGAAATATTGGCCTAACTTGGGAATATTTTGCAATCCTTTGCAAAATAGATGTGGGCCACTTGTGCCTCTTCAGATTTTGTTGGACTGCAACTCCCATCAGCCCTACTCAAATAACTAGTGGTGCAAGTTTCACCTGAATAGCATCATGTAGGACACATTACCAGTATTGACCTGTGCTTTAAGATAAATGAATATGTATGGCTGGCACAGAGCAAAGCAGCATTAAGGATAGACACAAGATTTGAAGAGCTCATTTTTTTTGCTAAATTGCTGTTATGTACAGGAACTGCAAAAACAGATTGGGTAGTTGGGAAGAAAAAGTAAATAAATTCAAACTCATTTACAAGGTACTGCAATTACAGGAAGTTTTTAGTATGGTGTTCAGCATGAAGCAGCAGCTGTTCACTCTACTAAAGGTGAAAGAATTATGTGTTTGATAAAATATATTTTTTTATAGTTGTTGGACAGATCCATCTTTAGACTTTCAACCAACCTGTATCTGCCTAGAAGAGCTTTGCTAAGCCACACTGCTATGCATACAGAAATGTGTGTGATCATGTGCCAGTGGATTCAAATAGTCTGATGCAAGCCAGATAAACATCTACAGAAAACAAAATTGGCAGAAATATCAGTGTTGGTCAATACTAGCAATTTTGCATGCTCTGTTAGTTCAGGTATGCTACCGCTTCTAACAGCCTGGTAATTTTAAAAAAGCTTAAGATAGTTTTCTGTAGTTGAAATCTAGCAACATTCCTAGCAAATGCAAAGTTTGTACTTGTTCCTGTAGATACCCTTTTGTGGACAATTCGGTTTCGAACGATCAGAGGCACAGAATGTTCCACAGTAATTTAAAATGTGTCATTGCTGCCTGTACTTCAGTCTGTGATCCAGGCAAATTCTTTAAGTAAATATTGGTTTATATCATTTTTGACATAACGTTAATCCATTTTCACCAGTATTCAATGGCTTTGCAAAGCTTATAAGTTTGGAGAAAGCTTTGTTAAACTGTGGGAATCAATGATATTTTATCTTGGTCTTTGCTGTTTAGAGTTCTAGTGTTTGCTTTTGTTTTTCTCCAATTACATTATTTCATTGTCCGACACAGTAAATTGTTTGAGTACAAATAACTTTCTAAACATTGTTTGAATACAAGGTGCTGAATGTTTAAAATGTTTGCTCTTTCCTATGAAATTAGTTTGGCTTGTGCACCTTGCTTTATTTTCATTTGTAAATGTGGCTGAGTTGCCTTCTTAAAATGAGAAAGGTTAGACTTGTAGGTATTAACTTTTTTCAGGGTGTCTATTCAGTATGATAACTGCATCAGCTCTAACTTCTTAGATATAGTTATCATGATTTTCTATTGGCAAGCAGGTGGTGACTGATAGAGACTATATGTTCAGCTTCTCAAAAACTAGCGCTCATAGGGAAAAACTGGTGCCAAAACACATAGAGGGCTGAAATTTGCCCATGCTTAATACAACAGAACTGTAGCAGTTGAGCAAGCTATCTTTGTGAGTGGAAGCAAGATGCAGGCAGCCCCCCCCCCCCCCCAAATCTTGTGTCTCTGTCTCATTTCGTGGACTGGGAAATGCCTAGTCCTTGTGGATTGTTGACTCAAAATCCTGCAATATTGTAAATGGCTAATAGCAGCAATCGGCTAAACTGCATAGACAGGTATGTTATCAAGCACTGGTGAACAGGAAAAAGTAGCCTATTCTGTAGCTAAAACCTCATTAATGTGACTCAAATAGCAAACTTGGTCTGTTATATATTTTTACAAACATGAAATATTTTTATAATGCATAACCACTGCCTGGGTTAAGATGGAATATGATGGTACGGGATGCCATCTATTCCATTCTCCAATTTTCTGAAATCTCTTGACCATATTCCTTCAGGAGCACTATTGTAATATTAGGTGGATCTAAAGTCCAAAGTAGGTGTGCCTACTTCTTGTCTATGGCACTGCCATATCAAATCCATAATATCTGTTTTGAACTAGATTATATGACAGTGTAGATTCATACAATCCAGTTCAAAGCAGATAATGTGGATTATCTGCATTGATCATCTGAATTATATGGCAGTGTAGAAGAGGCCTATGTCATGCTTCCCCCCCCCCTTCCCCCCTCTTCTTATTCTCCTTCATCATCACCTGTTGATGGAAGTTGGGTAAATAAGGGACAGGTTGCTCCTCAGGCCTGAACTGTACGTTGTAGCACTTGGCTGATCTTTGTTTCACCCTGTCCTATATCCTAAAGCATGTTCTGTTCATCAATTTCTCAGCCAAGTTGCAATTATTCAACCTAGTCTTGTGTTAAGGGTTTTCAGATGGAATTAGCAACAGCTATGTTCCCCCTGAGCTTCTTTAGTTAAATATCAGAATGTCAAGTTGAAGAGTTTTCCCTTGTTGCACTCTATAAGATTTATAGTTATTTATTAAAAATGATTTTAAAAGGTCCACAGGATTACAAACAGTCCCTGTTCTCTGGCTCAAAACCTAAAATAAGACAGGATACACAAGGAGGGAAAGATGAAAGATAGGGCTGGAATTTAGATCTGCTCCAGCTTTGTCACGGTAGGATGGAGATTTGGCTGGTTGCTGCTTTTCCTCTGTAGCAAGAACAGTGGCAGTGGGAATTTGGAGAAAAAGGCTTCCAATAGTTACAATAGAGCAGGGGTGCTCACACTTTTTCAGCATGCGAGTTACTCTTAAAGCAACCAAATCCAAAAGATCTACCTGCCCCCACCACCGCGCGCACTTGCCACCACGCGTGCTCTTGCTGCTGTTTTCCGCCCGCGCAGTGCTTCTTCCGCCTGCGGGGCTTTGCAGGAAGGAGAAAGCACGAGGCGGGGCATCCAGAGGGAGTGCTCCGCCCTTCCTGTCTCGCTGGCAACGGAGGCTACACAGCTGCTTCTGGACGAGAGAGAGGCAGGGCGCTCCCTCCAGAGGCCTCGCCTCCTGCTTCCTTCTTCCTGCAATGCCCCGCAGGCGAAAAAAGCACCGCAAGAGCAAAAGCCAGCAGCAGGAGCGCGCGTGCGTGTGCGCGCGCGCATGGCAGGAGCACCCCATCCGGCTGGTGAGGCCCGAAGATCACCTGGAAAAGGGCCAAAGATCTACTAGTAGCTCCCGAGCTACCTAATGAGCGCCCCTGCAGTAGAGAGATGTGCCCAGGTGCTCTTTTTTTCTTTATCTGATATTTGCATATCCTCCAGCAAATATGACACACCTGCCTTGTTAAATAATTACATTAAACATCAGAAACACCTCCGTTTCCTTTTCCAGTTCAGTGAAGACTATGCTTGGATGTTAAAATGTGTTTTGATTAAGTAAGTTGATCTGGAGATGGTGTTTGTAAATTACTTTTGTTACCTCAGTTCTTTTAGCTAGTTTTCTTAGACACCTCTATTTTCTTAACCAGTCTTATAGTGAAATTTGTGTGGGGAATAACTAGGAACTTACCTTTGGTTATCTTAAGGGTGGGTCTGTATGCCAGTTCCTATGACAGAGTAATAATTTACTCATCTAATTTGACTTTCCTAAAGACTTCCTCAGGCTATAGGAATAGGAGAGGATTAAAGACTTCCGAAAATATCCCAGGAACATTCTGGGGGATGCAAAGGAAAAAATGGAGTTTATACCAACATACGTATCAAATTAGAAAGAAAGAATATGAAGGCAGATCCTGTTTGAGAATTGCAGACTCTAAAGTTTTGCCAGGTAGAGGCCGGGTGAAGGCAACCAACCCAGAAGGCATGGAAAGTGCCCTGTTGAAGTTTTAGTCCTTTGGGTTTGGTAAGGACAGAGGTGTATCTGGGTGCTGTCCAGCAATCACTAGACTATTGATCAAATGTCTTATACAGTGTTGCTTCACTTATTGCTGGGGTTAGGTTCTAGGACCTCCTGCAATAAGTGAAAAACCTCGATGTAGGAATGCTGTATTTATTTTAATATTTATACATTATTTTAATAGTTATATTTACTTATTTATTTTGGGATTTATTAATCGCCTATCCCAGATGGCTCTGGGTGATTTCCAGTAAAAACACACAGCTAATACCTAAACATCTAAAATATCTAGCATCTAAAAACATCTAAAAACAATTAGCTGTCTAATGATTCTCAGCCAAACACCCTCTCAAACAGCCATGTTTTACAAGCCGTGCAAAAGTCTTTTAGATCACAGGTGGCTCTGATGTAAGGAGGGAGGGCGTTCCAAAGTGACAGGGCGATCACCGAAAAAGCTCCACGCCGGGTTGATGTCAAATGGGCATCCTTAGGGCCTGGGACATGTAGTAGATTCTGATGGTCTGATCAAGGTGATCTCAAGGGTCGACACAGAGAGAGTCATTCCCGTAGGTATGCTGGCACTTGACCATGCAAGGCCTTAAAGGTTAGAACCAGCACCTTGTGAGTAATATGGAACTCGACCGGAAGCCAGTGCAGTTGGTATAGAGCAGGTGTTATATCATTCCACACGGGGTTCCCGTGAGGAGTCTGGCCGCCGCATTCTGTACTAGTTGAAGTCTCCGGGTCACCGACAAGGGAAGGCCAACATAAAGGGTCAAGTCTTGATGTTACTGTGGCATGAACCACTGTAGCCAGGCCATCCCTGGACAGGTAGGGCGCCAGCTGCCTAGCCTGCCGAAGATGGAAGAAGGCAGACTTACTGACGGCGGAGACCTGGGCCTCCATTGTCAATAACGAGTCAGAAATTACACCAAGGCTTTTGACAGTGGTAGCTGGAGAGAGAGGTTCTCAATCTATGGTGGGCAACCTAACCTCATCTAATCCAGGACGACCCAGCCACAAGATCTCAGTCTTTGCTGGATTCATCCCCAGTCTACTGGAACGCAGCCAACCGGTTACAGCCTCAAGGCAAAATGTGAAATTATCAGGAACCGGGTCCGGTCGGCCGTCCATCTGTAGAAGGAGCTGGGTGTCATCTGCATACTGATAACATTCCAGCCCATAAGTCCAAACTAGCTGAGCGAGTGGTCGCATATAGATGTTAAATAACAGCGGAGATATAATGGCCCCCTGAGGAACTCCACACATAAGTGGTGATTTTTCAGAGGATGTCCCGTTCCATTCCACTCGTTGCCAGCGGTTCTGGAGGAAGGAGTCCACCCAATTAAGGGCAGACCCTTGGACCCCGAGGCGATGAGGTGGTGGGTCAAAAAGATTTTTTTGACACTAGTTTTAGTCTTTTATACACTAGTTTAGTGTTTATAAACTTAAAATAATGTGAAGAAATGGAAGGAAAGGCCCTTCAAGGCTGGAGGGAGGGAGAACTGAGGAGGGAAAGCGCCTTGGAGAGCGACGGCGGCAAAACCCCACAAAACAGCAAAAACACCATGATATATATTTTAAATTAATACTTTTTTAAATCCGCAAAACAGCAAGTCTGCAATAGGTGAACCGTGAAGTAGTGAGGGAACACTGTATAAGGAGTTTTCACTAATGTTCTAAGAAGATAGTAGCCATTGCCTGCAACTCTTATTTTTTAAAATTTATCTATTTACTTCATTTATACCCCACCTTTTTCACCCTGCAGGGGACTCATTTGTGTCAATCTATTATAATTTGTTTTTTCTCCATCTATAAACTATTTATTTATAACCTATTATAATTCGTGTCAACCTATTATAATTTGTTAATTTTACAGGGAGAAGGATTTTGGTGCTAAGTTTATAATTTCAATGGACAAAAACAAAACAACTATTACAAATGTGAAGGTGAGTGTTTTCAGCTACTATTGACCTCTACATTTGCGAGTTTGACTTTGGCGGATTTCATTATTTACAGATTTGATAAAAGTGGTCTCTTTAGGAATGTTTAGATCCTTCAGTGGTCAATGTCTGGCAGAAGTTGACCATAATGTTGTGCTGGAGGATCTAAAGCAGTGGTTCTCTGCCTGTTGATCCCCAGATGTTTTTACCTTCAATTCCCAGAAATCCGAACAGCTGGTAAACTGGTCAGGATTTCTGGGAGTTGTAGGCCAAAATACCTGGGGACCCACAGGTTGAGAACCACTGATTTGAAGATTCCTAAAGAGACCACCTTGTCTAGGAATCTTTTGGTCCTCCAATGTAAATCTATGGTCCACTGGAACATGACCAAGGCACCTTCCGCACAGCTGAATAAAATCCCACATTTTCTGCTTTCAACTGGAATATATGGCAGTGTGGACTCAGATAACCCAGTTTAAAACAATTATTGTGGGATTTTCTGCCTTGATATTCTGGGTTTTATGGCTGTGTGGAAGGGCCCCTAGAGATTTGTAGGAAGGTGTTCAGTCAATTTTTTTAAAGGGTGGATGGATTAATTTTTAATGTTTCTTCTTTCACATAGGTGTCTTGCACCCCTAAGCCCACTGAATGTGGACAGCTTGCGTTTTCAATTTAAAGTAACTGTAGAGGTGATGCAGATATTTGATTTTGATCAGGACATTGTTAACAGCTTGTTTATTTTAACTTATGTTGTACTGTATGTGTTTGTCACATGTTTTTGATACGGCCAATAGGCTAATGAGTAAAACATACTTACTATTCATATCCGGTTCAGGAAGTTTAGAACAGAAGAGTGTCAAAGTACAATAGCAATGGGTCAGGAAGACTATGCATCCTTTATCATAGATATTGAATTTGTGGTATGTTCAGGAGGTTTAAACTGTGCTCTAAATCAATAAGGGTCTAATTTGTTTTGTCTGATTTAGATGTAGTAAACAAAAACATTTGGTTGAAGGCTTTCATGGCTGGAATCAGTATGGGAAGAGCAGGAAATCGTGTATATATCTTATAAGATTAACCAAATTATAATGTTGTTAACTAAATTTAAATTATATAAACCAAATGTTTTGGGGGTTTTGTAGGTTTTTCGGGCTATATGGCTATGTTCTAGAAGCATTATATCCTGACATTTTGCCTGCATCTATGGCAGGTATTCTCAGAGGTTGCAGGTAAAACGTCAGGAGAGAATGCTTCTAGATCAGGGGTGGGCAATTACCGGCCCTCCAGGTGTTTTGGACTTCAACTTCCAGAAATCCTAGCCAGTTTACCAGCTGTTAGGATTTCTGGGAGTTTAAGTCCAAAACACCTGGAGGGCCGGTAATTGCCCACCCCTGTTCTAGATCATGGCCACACAGCTCGAAAAACCTACAACAACCCAAAAACATTTGGTTTTTATAATTTAGATTTAGTTAACATTATAATTTTGTTAATCTTATAAGATATATACACAATTTCCCGCTCTTCCCATACTGAAAAGTAGTTTAGTTGAAATGTATGACTATAAGAAATTTCAGTAATGTGTATTTAATCAGCTTCCTAAACAGAGAGAAATTCTAAGCTTTATATTTGAATTTTAAAGAAGAAAACACATTGAAAAAAATGAGCTATTGATATTAATCCGAAATGTACAAGTATATGTGCTTATTGGACATATGAAACTGAAAACAAAGCAGTACCTTATTTTATCTTGCCATGTGTTCACTCATTGTTACATCAATGAATTTTATTAATCAATACATTTTAATGAACAAATCTTTAGATTGGCAGCATTGTACTTTGTACTTCTGGCCTTAAACCAAAGACACATAGACAGCTTTTGTTATTACTGTCAAATAAAGTGCAAGGTAAATTAAATAACCAAGGGACTTTGGAATCTTGTTTGAAAATTCCAAATCAAAAAAGAAATGTAACAATTAAGTCCTGCGAGGAAAAGAGTGTGATATAAAAATTGAACTACAAACCCAGTTCCTCATTACTCCATATTCAAAGAGCTGTTATCTTTTATGTTTAAACATGATTTCGTTGGACGAGTAGAGGAGACAGATATGTTCTGTTATAGACTTGTAATCTCCAGAGAAGGTACTGGAAATGCATATAATTATTAACTTAAATCGGAAACCAGCCATGGTTTGCTGTTTCTTTTCCTTAGATACCTGAAGGAGGAACTGGAGATTTGGGAAGGGAACGAATGAAAACATTTACATATGATTTCTCCTACTTCTCAGCTGATGCTAAAAGTCCAAACTATGCATCTCAGGAAATGGTAGGCAGCTAGAAATTTATCATTTTCTTTCATAATGAAAATGTAGTGTTAAAATTTGTTATTCAGTACTAATCTGTCATTACTAAAATGGCAAAGATGTCTGAGAGAGGACTGAAAACTACAACTACCTAAACTCTAAAGCAGTGTTAGACATGGCAATTGTTTAGTATGTGATTAATTTGTTTATCTAATATACGTTATGTCTTTCTTTTAAAAATAGTGCTCTAGATGCTTCTTAAATGTTTTCCACCTGTGATCCCTTTTTGCCTGAGAATTGTTTTTATGACCTCAGTTATCTAGATATAAAAATACGCATAAAATCAAATATTTACTGATAATATACCAGTATTTGCAAGGCTTGCTAAACAGGCTGAATTTCCATTTTGTGGTATATAACAGAAGCATTTTCTGCAGGCTCCACTGTAAACACTGCACCTTGTTGCCAACAGATTCAAGTAAATGTCTAAATGTCACTGGGTGGTATTCAGAAACCTTTTCCTGTTTCCAAACTTTTTGTGATCCCAGCATTGAGCTAAGGGGATCCCCATTGGGATTGGGACCCACAGTTGAAGAAGCAGTTCTCTGAATCGGTGCAACTCAATGTTGAAGTCATTAATTGCTGGTTACCAGATAAGTCCAAAAAAATAATGAAACAGATGTCCCAGTGTGCACTAATATGGTGCCTGTCTATAGTACACAGGAAGAAAATAATGGTAAATCACTTGCACCAGAAAGCCTAAAAAACTTTGGTCTACATTTTTTTTTTAAAGGTAAAATATAAAATACCAGATTATAAAAGCATAAAACACACCAATTAAAATGTAACCACTTAAACTAATAAGTTAAAAATTTCCCAGCATCTGCAGAGGGCAAAATTCAGGCAACCAAAATAATTCAACAGATAGTGACTGAAGCTGTTGACTAGTTGGGTTGGCATGTATACATGGACAAATAGACCATTTAAGATTCTTCTTATGCTCATTAAATAATTCAAGTAAATTTTGAGTTCATTTTTTAAGACCCACTCTTAAAAAAACCTCTTTAAGAACTATATTGTATTTTTTAAATTTCTAGATTCATATTTTTTAAATTTTCTTCTCAGTCTATTTGATGGCTATAGGAAGTATATTCTTTGGATCTTACATTTCAATGCCTTCCAATGTTAACAGTTAAAGTAACTGGTTACCATCATAGTGACATGTTAGCTTCTTAGTAATACTAATAATAATACAGGCAATTCCTGAGTTGCAAATATCCGACCTAAAAACGACTCATAGTTAAGAACAGGAATGAGACAACAAGAAATTTTCTAGGAAGGGAAATTTATACCTATAAAATTTAACATGGGAAAAGGTACTGTATGTCACTTTCTCACCAATCCTTGTTACCACATCCAGCCACATTTTTCAAAATCCAATTATCACAGGGACAGACAGTGAGGTGGGATCTTCTGAACAGGGCACCAACAGCAAGCAAACATCACAGGGGTATTAACACTTCCATATGTTGTCCAAAGATCTAGATAGATAAATAGATAGATAGATAGATAGATAGATAGATAGATGTGGGGCTGGAGTTATACTTTAAAAGGTACCTGTTCCGACTTACATAGAAATTCAACTTAAGAACAAGCCATAACTTGGGGATTGCCTGTATTAGCATGTTAGCTTTTTAATAATACTAAGGTCCCACTATATACTGTTTGGCTTTCTCACAGTTTGCTTACTGCCATGTCTTTCCACCAGTATATGCAGAGCCCCCCTCTTCCTTTTATTTGATTTGTAGGATGGGAAGTTGTTAATCCTTGTTTAGTGGATAAGCAGAAGACTGTGATGCTGTTGCTCTATTGTGTATTTAATAGTGGAATACAGTAGAGATACAGAGCTGTTTGGGCTGGAAGTAAGCCTGAAGAAAACGGAAGTTCCGCACCGCAGGATGAACACCATCATCCCCACGTCAGCATAGACAAATCTGTGCTTAGGTCCGTTCAGCAGTTCACCTACCTGGGAAGCATAATCTCTTCAGATGCCAAGATTGATAAAGAGATAGATCACAGATTAGCAAAGACATATAGCGCTTTTGGAAGGTTTCACAAAAGAGTCTGGAGTAACAAACACCTGAGGCAAAACACAAAAATCAGTGTGTACAGAGCTATCGTACTGCCTATTCTCCTACATGGGTCTGAAACATGGGTAACCTATCGCCAACACCTACGACTCCTCGAACGCTTTCATCAGCGCTGTCTTCGCACATTCCTAAATATACACTGGACTGACTATGTGATGAATGTTGCTGTCCTTCAGCAAGCAGGGATCACCAGCATTGAGGCCATGCTATTGAGAACACAGCTGTGCTGGGCAGGGCATGTCTCTAGGATGGAGGACCACCACCTCCCAAAGATACTACTCTATGGTGAACTCGCCACGGGTCAGCTCAAGAGAGGCGCCCCCAAAAAGAGATATAAGGACTCCCTGAAACAGCATCTCAGGCTCGGCCAGATCGATCAACAACAATAGTCCACCCTGGCCTCACATCAGGAGGCATGGAGACGCACTATCCACAATGCTGCGGCTTCTTTTGAGAAGTCGCGCCGTACGAGTCTCAAAGAGAAACTACAATGCAGAAAGAACCACAACTTGGAAACAACATCAACCTGACTTACCTATCTCGGATTGGCCTTTTTAGTCATCCACGCGCTTGTAGAAAGTGTGGGATGAGTCCTTCCTGAATCTTCGTGAAGAAAAGCCAAGAAGAGAAGAAGAACAGCAAAGATACCACAGGCATGAGTGGACAAGCCATTGGCCAAAGTTTGCTTTGTCATAGCACATGCCATACTTTAGTTAAGATACATAATTAGAAGTTATTTTTTAAAATTTTATTAAATGTAACTGAATATTACCATCTCTACCTCACCTTCCCTCACCTTCTTTCTCTTTCACTGTCCTTGTTTTCCTAGGTGTTTAAGAATCTTGGCACTGAAGTCCTCAAATCTGCTTTTGAAGGTTATAATGCTTGCATTTTTGCATATGGACAAACTGGATCTGGAAAGTCATATACAATGATGGGAAATGCTGTACGTCTACTTTCTTGTAATTTTACTTTTTATAAGTATACTGTTTTTCTGTTATGTATACAAGGTAACCACTCTATGCATTATTTATCATAAGCAGTGTTTGGTTATCCCAATTGTTCTATGTCAAATGAAATAATTTTGAGGAGCTCTAAAATAGTTAGAGCTCCTCAAAACATATTCTAGTTTTTTCTCCAACAGCTGATGACAAGAACTTACCAAACTGACACAATTGGGCCACTTATATTTCTGTAGCTGAGATACTGACACCTTTACTTTCTGATTGTTCAATGTACACAAACTTTGTTTCATGCATAAAATTATTAAAATGTAAAATAATGTTTAAAATTACTTTCTGGATATAAGATAGATATGAAACATAAATGAGTTTTGCATTTAGACTTGGCTCACATTATCAAGATATCTTATGCATATACTGTATATACAAATACAGTTACAAGTATTCCAAAATCTGAAGAAATCTGAAATCTTATACCAAGCATTTCATCATTGCCAAGTTCACTTGCAGCTTTAGAAGGTTTTAAAGTTATTGGCATGTTTGGATAAAAGAGAAACCAAGACCTTGAAATTCCACTTTGAATAATTTACCTATAGTTTTTCAGCTTATCATTGTGTCCTTAACAGTATGAAGTCGCTCTTATTGTTTTAGGGAGATGTTGGATTAATACCTCGGATTTGTGAAGGCTTATTCAACAGAATAAATGAGAAAACAAGATGGAATGAAGCATCATTTCGAACAGAAGTCAGGTACATTTATATGGCAGATTCATAACTGTATGTTAACCGTGTTGTCTATCTGCCTCTACCTTCTTTTTTTGCTATCTTCCTCTCAGCAGATTAGATAATTTTGTCTAGAGCATATTTCTTCAAGATGTGGGGTTGCCTTTGAAGACTGTTTGGAAGTTTCAAATAGTCCATTACGTGGCAGCCAGATTCCTTGTCGGAGCAGCGTACAGGGAGCACAAAATTCTCCTGTTATGTCAGCTCCACTGGCTGCCAGCCTGCTTCCAAACACAATTCAAAGTGCTGGCTTTAGCCTATAAAACCCAAACGGCTCTGGCTCAGTTTACCTGTCCAAACATCTCTCTCTCTATGAACCATCTTGGAGGTTAAGATCATCCAGGGAGGCCTTGCTCTTGGTCCCACCCCCCTCGCAGGTGAGACTGGTGAGAACAAGAGACAGGGCCATCTCAGTGGTGGCTACTTAACTATGGAACTCCCTCCCCAACAAAATTAGATCAGCATCCTCCCTCCTGGCCTTCAGAAAAAAAGTAGAAACTTGGCTATGGGACCAATCCTTTGGGCAGTAAGCAATACAAAGAATGATCAGGGATTATGTTCATTTGATATTTGGAGAGACCTTGGACCATGATTATGTGATTTTAACGTTTATATTCATATGTTTTTAACTCCATGTTTTAATGTTTAAATGTTGTTTATGTTTTTATGATCTAATCAATTGTTATATGTTATTGTTTCATGTAAGGTTTCATATGCATAAATAAGTTGGAAACCGCTTTGATCCCCCCCCCCCCCCAGGGGTGAGAAAAGCGGTATACAAGTGAAGTAAATAAAGACTAAATAATAATATCAAACTTGATGTTCATTACCTTTTAAACCAATGATTATTTGGTTACATGCAAACACCCTCATATAGAGAAATTACTGTAGATTTAAACTACAAATTCCTGTGTGTGGTGCAGGAATGTGGTGCAGTACATTTTGACATTATAAATATATTGACAACAGAGGCAAATTTTCTGGCCACCAGGGGGATCTGATGCACTCCACATCTCTCTCAGTGTTTCCTTCCAGCATCCCTTGTTGTTTCTTCTGCATTACTCAGCAATTCTTTATGGCCTCATAAGTCAGTCAAAATTTGCCTCCCCACTTTAATGTGGTACCTTTATCTCCTACTTGACAAATGTAACTGTCCTTCGGGCTGCAAAGGTTGGCAGCAGGCTACACTTAAGGTCGAGAACCCACCTCGACCTGGGCAGGCCTCGAACTCATGACCTACTGGCCAGAGAGATCTTCTGCAGCTGACACTTAGACAGCTGCATCACATTCCTGCACCACACACAGGAATTTGTAGTTTAAATCTACAGTAATTTCTCTATATGAGGGTGTTTGTATGTGATCAAGTTTATAGGCTGTTTTTTAAACCTGAATAACCTAATTTTAAGTATATTATTTCGCATTCCAGTTACCTGGAAATTTACAATGAACGTGTCCGAGACCTGCTGAGGCGCAAATCTTCAAAAACAAATAATTTACGAATTCGTGAACATCCAAAAGAAGGGCCTTATGTAGAAGGTGAGATTGAAACTGCCTATATGTGTACTTCCATATGTATTTTTACATCCAGCTGTATATCTAATTACCTTGAATATATTGGTCGTGAAGATAAACTGAAGTCCAGGGTAAATGAAGTTATAAAATTCTATGATCCAAGCTTGGCTCTGCTAATTTGCGTGTAGTTTGTCTTTAGTCACTGTGTAAATTTTAAAGCTCTCCTCTAGTGTGTGATGTCCTGCTAATTGATTTGAGACTAATGATGGGCCTGGCTTATAAATCAAAGACACTCATGATGGAAGAGCACTTATTAGAATTTAATTGGCTCAATCTATCCCCTTCCTGTTTATGTCATAGTGTCTTGAGAGTACAAAATGTTTAAGGAGTCTGCAGATTTTTCTTCAGGTCAGCATTTACCATTTTAGTAGTCTTCTGCAAAAACAAATAAATAGGCCATCTGAAGCTCATCAGGTAGCTTCCACACTGTTGTGCCACAGTAAAATCAAGCTTGATCTTTCCTTCTCACCCTAACCTCAAGCACATTTTTAATTTTAATTTAGGGCTGCCTGATGTTTAAAGTAATGAATGTTAATGAGTTTTATTTAATTAAATGTGTATGTATCTGATCTGTACTTCTGAAGAGGAAATGCTTTGTTTTCTTGGTGGTGTGTTGCAGCAAGTGCTATTTTAGAGTTATTGCTTCCTTTGTAAGACTGAATTTTAAGATTATTTGACACCTGAAGTATATATACTAGCTTACTAAAATAACTTCTTAAAAATATATGTTGCATAAATTTGGAAGGATGCCCTTGGAGTCTGTGAAGGATGCCGGCCCACTACTCATATGTGCATGTGTTTTTATCAGACTTGTCTAAACACTTAGTACAAAATTATACTGATGTAGAAGAACTTATGGAAGCAGGAAACATAAATCGGACCACTGCAGCAACAGGAATGAATGATGTTAGCAGCAGATCCCATGCTATTTTCACAGTCAACTTCACTCAGGTAAAAGAAAGCAATTATTAGTGAATAATGGATTTTTTTTGCATTGAATTATTGGTTGTCCCTATTGAAATTGAGAGAGGAATTGAAATATGGTTTTTGCCTCCTACTGAATTAAGTGGAAGCAAATTTTACCCAATACTGAAAGAAGAAATATGAAGTCAATGCAGTTTTTCTAAAATGAGAGGTACTTTGACTGCGGCCTTGGTATAGAATCTCTTAATCCATAGGTTTCACTTCTAATGTAAGACATATGTTTTCTGGTTGTGGCTACTGCTGTGCAGTCTCATTCACCAGTTCAAGGAGAAAATGCTGAGATGAAAATACATTTCTCAACCTTGGATGTAATAAAGAACTTCACTGAGCACAATTTAAGAAGTCTATGATTGAATCTTGGGAGTGCTTTTCATTTTTACCTTCAAATCAGGATTGATTTGAGAGTTCCATATAGGAAGGGACATTTATCATTTCTCTTAAGTCTGAATACCTCCTTCACAGCAACTATTGCCTGTAAGGATAATTGTGGCTTTGTGAGTGACATTTAGACTGGGAAAATAACACAAGTGAGATTCATATCTCTCTTCCAAGGCATATTGCTTCTCTGATCACAGCTGAACGATTAAAAAGGAGAACAACAACAACAAAAACCCACCTTGAAATCTAAGGCCAGTTTCATATGTATTTCAGTCCTGAGATTCAACACTAGCAATAGAGAAGCAGAGAATTAATGGGTAAAGAGTGGGAAACTGCATTTTATTTTGAACATTGATCAGAGTAGCATCTGTATGTCTTAGTCCTATCTTTGGGTTCTTTATTTCGAAACTCAGACATGCATGGACTCTGATTACTCAACAGAGACATGTTATACCAGGGATGGGCAATATAGAGCCCTTCAGAAGTTGTTGGAGTCAACCTCTCAAGTCTTTATAATCTATGGTGATAGAAATGATGGAAACTTCATTCCCACAACATCTGGAGGATCACACTTTGCTCATGCTTACCTATATACAGTATTCATAGACTGTCTGATTTTAATGATTTGTTTTAATGTTTGATGTTTTTAACTGTTGGTTTTTAATGTATTTGTTTATTTTATTTCATGTATTTGTGTGCCATCGAGTCGTTGTCTACTGTAAGGCTGCTCTGAATCCCCTTCGGGATTTGAAGGGTGGGGAATAAATGTGATAAATAAAAAAATAGGGATGGACTATTCTTTATCATGCTCATATTGTAGGGTTCAGCTATATCTGAAAATGCCACCATTCTTAAAAAATATAGATGGCAAGGGGTGAGATGGCTTTCTTTCCTATTTCCTTGCAATGTTATTTACTAAGCACTTCCTGCTTTTTCCCCGTGATAAAGGATTCATTTCTAGCGAGAGGTAGCATCATAACATTCTGATTTCTTACTTATGGCAGCCATTGTTGTTTAGATTAAGATATTGGAGAAGGAGGATACAAACATAGCTCAGTAATTGAGCACATGCAGAAGTCGCCATGTTGAATCCTCAGTGTCCCCTGATAGATAAGAAAGAATCCTGACTGTGACCCTAAGAGAATCACTGCTAGTTGTTTTCAACAACATTGGTTTATAGTAAATAAATTATTCCATTTGGTATATGACCACATGTTATTCTTTGTGGGGTTGTTATCTTGTACATGTGAGTTTTCTTGAAACTAATGGATTTTTAAGCACATGACCTTTGTAGAATTATGTTCAGGTACTAGTGGAAGATGGAATATTTTTCTGGCAAAATAGCTTGGATCACCTATAAAATTAAGTTGGTATAAGTGGAAACTTGACCTTTTAGTACCACCTCTGTACAAAAGGTATGGATTCCAGGTTTTAAAAGAACTGGAATACAAGTTTATCCTTGAGGAGTCTAAATGTAAATTACCATATATACTCATGTATAACTCAATCTCATGTGCAAGTCAAGGGGAGTTTTGAGAGCTAAAGTTACATATTTTGATATGACCCATGGATAAATCGAGTGTCATTCAGTGGAGTGGGGAAAGTGCCAGCGTTGTTTTCGGGGTGGGGGATGTGGGGTGGGCAGCTTTCCCTGGTCGCCACTGCAATTTTCATGTCAGAAAGACCAGAAGTTTTGCCATAGCAGAGACCATAAAGGGGGTTGGTGCTTCTTTTAGGTTCTCCTGAGATAGAAGAAGCTTTTACCTTTCACCACTCTACTCGGAGAAGGCGATGGCTTTTTTAAAATAAGAGTTAAGACACAATACTTACATTGACCTGTGGATAAGTCAATGTTTTGATGATTTTTTAAAGTAAAATTTCTAGACTAATACAGAGTATATAGAGCAGGGGTGGACAATTACCGGCCCTCCAGGTGTTTTGGACTTCAACTCCCAGAAATCCTAAGAGCGGGTAAACTGGCTAGGATTTCAGGGAGTTGAAGTCCAAAACACCTGGAGGGCCGGTAATTGCCCACCCCTGATATAGAGTAAATGCTTTTATCATGAATTGTAAATATACTTCAGAGGTGTGTATTCATTGAATTTCAAGTTAAAGAAAGATGCTTTCATTAGAATCAGTGTGTACATTACTTTATTTATTTATTTACTTATTTACTATATTTATATTCTGCCTTCCTCCACCCTGAGGGGGACTCAAGGTGACTTTTGTGTTTGAACTACTATTCAGGGATGATGTTACAAGTGCTTACCTAGAATATTTGCCTTTCTATTACAACAGAGCAGGGTTTTTTATTTCAATCCTTTTAGAAACATTTTAGGAACATATGGCAAAATCCTATTTTCTCTCTTTTCTTCCGTAGGCCAAGTTTGATGCTGAAATGCCATGTGAGACTGTCAGCAAAATACATTTGGTAGACCTTGCTGGGAGTGAGAGAGCTGATGCCACTGGTGCTACAGGTGTCAGATTGAAAGAAGGAGGGAATATTAACAAATCCCTGGTTACTCTAGGAAATGTTATTTCTGCCTTAGGTATGTTGTTTTAATTTGTTCCATGCTCAAATGAAAGCTGAGCATTTTATCTGAACTGTCTCCAGTGTAAATGTTGCCTCCTTGTTTTTCTGTTTCACAGCTGATTTATCTCAGGATGCCTCAAACCCTCTTACCAAGAAGAAGCAAGTATTCGTGCCTTACAGAGATTCCGTTTTGACATGGCTTTTGAAAGATAGCCTAGGAGGAAACTCTAAAACAATAATGATTGCAAGTGAGTGTGTGTTAAATATGTGATGTAACACATTTATTGAGCAGTAGAGCTGTTTACTCTTTACAGCAGCACTGTTTTTCCAACAGAGCCTTAAGAATGGCTTGCTGACAGGTAGGAGAGTAGTGAAACTGGAGTCAGTACTCTGTGTTGGGAGAAAAAACTATCTTTTCCTTTATTGGATACACCATTCCAGCAGTATCTTAGGGCATGGACACAAGCAGTATCTGTCCCTTCAGCCAATTTACTCGGTTTCTGATGAATTCATCTTTAAAGAAGCAGCCCCAAAGATGGTTGCCGATTTTCTTTTTTCTACACTCAGACTCCAAGTCACAATGCCTGTCTCTTCCAAAAGTGAATGAGGAGCAGCTCATAGGATTTTGGGGGAATCATGATGACTCCAAGGCCTTGATCTGAGTTGATAGGCAAGGAGCAGAGAAACAGGTCTCGGTTAAAACTGATGTAGTATCTGGCTATGGGAAAACAAATCAATGATGTGGCTTAAACTCCTAGCCAACTGTACTGATAACTAAGTATAGAGTATGGGCCCCACTTTAAATCCTGTAGCTGCCTCCTACAAAATTCTGGGGTTTGTAGTTTTATGATGCCCAAAACCTCTCTAGCTGAGAATTTTAAAGGTCCCGCCCTAAATTACAAACCCCAGAATTCTACACAAGACAGCCACAGGATGTAAAATGGGAATCATACTGTATACTTCCTCTTTAAAATGTAGTGTGATTATAGATTGTGCTTCTACACCACAGCTCAGAGTGCTACAGTACTGAAAACAAGATTTTATTTTTGTTATGGGCAATGTTACTAAACTGAGAATGAATTTATTTACTTGGAGTTAACTATAACCTCCCCCCCCCCCAAAAAAAACCCCAAACCCTCGCCCATTTAGAATTTGGAGTAGAAGACGTTTGTTGACTTTAACTATGAATGATTTCTTTATCTTTAAAATGCCTCAGGATTCTTTGATGTAATCACATCTGAATTGTGGCCTTATATGGATTGTTTGCTACGGACTATTGTGAAAATTACACCCTATCATTATTCTGACCATTAATAGCAACACAGCTATTTGGAGTAGGTTTACTTCCAGCTAGTCAAAGGACTGTTCCAGAGAAAATATGACGTCTTCCAGAGTTGGAGGTTTTAAAAGGACAAGAATTGAAGACACTTAGAGTGGACGCCGGGTGTGTGTGTGTATTTTGGACTGATACAAGAATAGGCAGAGGAGCATTTGCTGCTCTCCATTCTTGTGGGAAGCTTGGTGAGACTGGATTACAGGCCCAGTCTCATATTTTCCCCACACAGACACCACAGAAACAGATTGCAACTCTATTGTGAGTTGAACTTCTGCAATTCAATCAAATAGCTGGTCACTGAGTTCTGTTTCTTTTAATCACGCCTGAATGTGACATAAGACTTCTCTGTACTTTTGTATCTGTTTATATGCCCTGCTTGAAGGGCCATGTCATTCATGTATATTACGCCTTTCAAATGTCATGTGGGTATCTAATTAAAAGAAGAAAAAATGATTCCCATAAGAGCTCCCCTTTTCTATGTCTGTGCATTTTGTGCTTGTGACCTTTTTTAATCTCCCATAGGAGGGAGGTGGAAAAGTCTATGGGAAAAACCAGGAGAGGAGAGAAGGGCAGGATGAGTTGCTTTGCAGCTAATTAATGAATTGCACAATAAGTGATGGCAGCTATTGAATAATTATTTAAAATAACTATTTAAAATTACTTATTGGGGCGTATTTTGCTACATAGACTATTTGCTACAGACTGTTTTGAACTCCTGTCAGAAGACAAAAAGGTATGACATTCTTCTAAACATGTGATGTCTTTTTTGTCTTCTTACTGGAATTTAAAACAGTTCACATTGAATTATATTATGCTTTCTAATAAAATAATATGTAAAATATTTTTTCTCAAATATTATTCTACTAATCACAATAAAAAGTACAATTTACTTTCTCTCCACCTGAAACTGTGGAGAGAAAGTTTAGGATTTCTAAGTGAAATCAGAGGTATATATAATTCTGATTCTGAATTTAATTTCCTTAGCTATTTCACCTGCTGATATCAATTATGGAGAAATCTTAAGCACCCTTCGTTATGCAAACCGAGCTAAAAACATAATCAACAAGCCTACCATTAATGAAGATCCAAACGTCAAGCTAATTCGTGAGCTTCGAGCTGAGATAGCCCGGCTGAAAACTCTGCTTGCTCAGGGGAATCAGGTTAGCTTGCACTCAAGACATGAATAGTTTCTCTGAGTGATGCCATCTGTTTGAATATCTTAAGGGAATTGATGCTTTAAGATTATACTGACTTGTATGAGTCAATCTTCTTTAATATATTCTTCTCATAACTTTGGATTGTTGATAATATCCATGTTGAATACTTTTAAAAATGTCTTTTACTACCTTTTATTATTTCCTTTCTCAATGCTAGAGAAAAACAGTCTTTTTCTAGTCCTAGGAGAAGGTAATAGACCTTCCTTATCAATCTTTTAGAGAATTATCCCCATTCCTTTTCTTGTCATGCCTATATAGAGTTATCAGCATCCACTATTTGCCGGGAGCTTCCTTTGTGTTATTAGCTGTGCCACAACTGGTCTCTCAATTGGCAATGTAGATAATTTCTACTAGGGCACTACATGGTGAATTTATTGCTAGGTCACATTGCTCAGTTGTGTTACTGGTACAGATGCTAAAGTCACACTAGGTGGCCATGTCCAGTAGTGTACTGCATTGTGCTGCCCCTGCCAGAATTGGTGATCTCCTCCCTTTTCAATCCTCTTTATACTTTAAACATTTGTTGTGGAGGTGTGGGAGCAATTTTTAATGCCATAGAACAATTTCTGGTGTCACTGGTCTGCAGTGGGAGGGGAAGAAACCTTATATTCTGCTGGTGTTGGGAGTTGGAGCTGGGCAATATAGCAGCCGGTTATTCTTCATAAACATTAACACAGATAAAACATTAATATTACTCAGATCCAAACATAAGTTTTCAAAGGAAGAACTTCCTTTCATCTGATCCAAGAAGGGAAGTATGTACTTTCCCCCCTAAAATCATGATTTGTATTACATTCAAGGATGAAATGGGATTACATCAAAAGTGAAATCAAGCTCCTTCAGAATGCCTTTCCTTGTCTCTCAAGAGAAGGATATTTTACTGTTCTTATTCAAAGACTATTGTCATGTTGACATTAGTACTTAGGAAACATGAGAAAGGAAGGGGTTAAATATACATATTACCTACTTGATGTGCACTGTGTGGCCCTTGTCATTTGATATTTCACTGTGATACACATTTTGCTTTTTCAAATTCTGAGGATATCCTTTAGAACAATTCAGAATGAAAAGACTTTAATTTTTTTGTTTTTCAAGAAAGGGGCTTTAACTCCTCAGCTTCAGTCAGTGTCAATCCAGATGTTTAAATATCATCTTTAGGCCAAAGTACAAGGTTCATTTCAGGGGCACATCCTGACATT
The DNA here is from genome assembly GCA_030556195.1 of Anolis apletophallus. Lineage (NCBI taxonomy): Eukaryota > Metazoa > Chordata > Lepidosauria > Squamata > Anolidae > Anolis > Anolis apletophallus. The sequence continues at coordinate 47,698,969 of JARBWK010000003.1, read as the reverse complement.
ACACTGAATTCATCCGGAAATGCCTATATTCTATTATACACTTGAAACAGTCTACATAAACATGATTCTGGCATCTTTCTGATAAGCCTAAACTGACCACTGCCCTTAAAAGGGCTCGATAAAGTCACTAAGGGCCTTTGTACACTATACTGAAAACAGAGAGGAAGCGAGTTAAAGCAATTCACTTTCTATCAGGTTTCAGTCCCCGTCTCTCAGCCAAATCCCAAGCTTTCCTAGGAGGGGTGGCTAGATGGCATGCCGGGTCAAACAAAGGTTGACCTGGGATGCCTTCCAGTCCCTCTCTAGTCCCCCATTTTGGCCTCAGAACTTACTGGAGAGGCCTGTCAGCAGTACAGGCCTCTCTCTACAGTCCTCCTGATGTGATAAAATGACGTGTCAGGAGGGGGAAGGAGGGAACACCTGTCTGGTAAATTTTGGGGCTGAAATGGGCTGGAGAGGAGGGGTGGGCACCATCCTACCCCGCTGGGTTTTTTAGAGCCCGAATAAGCGGGATGGTTGTGGGGACTGACCCTTGGGACTGTGGAAGCAATCCCAGAAGTCAGTTCCCACAGGGCCCTCACGTTTAAAGATCCGAACCTTAGCTTAAGGTTCAGGTCTTTAAAACGGAATAAATCGGGGAAACCAGTTTAATTAGCTTTTACCTGAGGCGTCGTTTAGATGCCGCAGGTAAAAAGCGAGACAGGTCCCGTGTTTTGGACTGTTTGGAAGGGCACTCATTCAGCTTTGTTGTGATATTCAGGGTTACTAATCTATATATTCATGTATAAGTCTAGAAATTTTTGTTAGAAAATTAACACTCTGAACTCTGGATCGACTTACTTTTTAGTGTTAGTGTTAGAGCATACAATACAGTGTTCCCTAATTTATTGCTGGGGTTAGGTTCCAGGACCTCCCACAGTAAGTGAAAAACCACGATGTAGGGATGCTCTATTTATTTTAATATTTATACATTATTTTAGTAGTTATACACTATTTTAAGTCTTTATAAACTTAAAATAAAGTGAAGGAAAGGAAGGAAAGGCCCTTCAAGGCTGGAGGGAGGGAGGACTGAGGAGGGAAAGCGCCTTGGAGAGCAGTGGCAGCAAAAAACCCCCCCAAAACAGTGAAAATATATATTTTAAATTAATATTTTTTGAAATCTGCAAAACAGTGAGCCCGCAATAAGTGAACCACGAAGTAGTGAGGGAACTATAACTGTTCCTGTTTGCCTTCCTCAGTGAGATGGTTCAGCCCTAGAACATATGAAGCAATATGAAAGATAGACACTTGAGCATCTCCATGTTCCATAATTTTCACCTTAAAAGAGAAGGAGGGACAGGGTGAGATGAATGTAAGCATCGAAATTCAAATAAGAAAGCACAGATAAGGGGGGTGGTAGGGTTAGTGAAACACAGAGTTCAAAAATATGTAAATATTATTGGGGTGTATATGGGGAGAGCATATAGTCCAAGTGAACTAAGGGAAAGAAAATTTGCTGGCCTGGAAAAGAGAAATTTTGACACAGTGATGATGAGCAGGAAGCAATGCAAGAAATGACAGATAAAATGAACATTTGTGATGCCTACACCAGTGTTTCCCAACCTTTTTTGAGCCGCGGCACACTTTTTACATTTGCAAAATCCTGGGGCACACCACCAACGAAAATGACACTGTGGACTCAAACAATGTTGGATCAGGACAAAACTTGGCAAAACTTGGCTCAAATATGAACGCAGATGGAGTTCAGGGTAAATAGACCTTGACATTTGGGAGTTGTAGTTGCTAGGATTTATAGTTCCCCTACAATCAAAGAGCATTCTGAACCCTACCAGTGATAGAACTGGGCCAAACTTTCCACACAGAACCCCCAGGAGGCAAGAGGAGGTCTCTACTTGGAGAAAGGGAGACGGACCTTCCCAATGCATGGAGAGGGAGAGACCAAGTAGACAATGGGTGGGGAGGGGGGTGTTTGTAATTTTGTGCCTTTATCGAGGTAGGTTTCTTAGGGTTTTTATACTTCAACACACTAGACTCCCCCCCCCCCCCTCGTTCCTGGAGGTCCCAATTTCCCACGGCACACCTGATGATCGCTCACAGCACACTAGTGTGCCCCGGCACACTGGTTGGGAAACACTGGCCTACACAATAGCTTGAATAGGAAATGGGTGCATAAGAAGATACTATAGAATTTGTATGTATCTAAGAGGTATTATGTGTCTCTTTAAAAAGTATCTAAATGTAATGTCCTAAAATGTGCTGGAAACTTGCAATTGCATGGAAGTATTAGTTTTCTTTGATATGGAATTGAAGAGTTGTTTAGCTACATAAAACCAAACTGGCCTCCCTCCCTCCTTCCCTTCATCCCTTCCTTCCTAAAACCTAACAATATTTTGCTGTGTAATTTTGTGTTTTATCTGTTTAACTTAGATTGCCCTCCTGGATTCACCAACAGCATTAAGTATGGAAGAAAAACTGCAGCAAAATGAAGCAAGAGTAAGTTTTAGTTTGTGAAATGACTTAAGTCCCATCAATTTTATAACAACCCTATAAATGCCTACAGATAAATCCCATTAAATTTGGCAAACCTTAATCCAGGGGAAAGTGTATAGGATTACCATGTTTACTACATTTCCAACAGTTATTATTAAAGGGGATCATGGTAAATTTTCTGATGTTAAATTACTGTATATTTTACTTATAAGACATTTGATGCCTTGGCCTTTGATTAAAGTTTTTTGGGGGAACTTAATATCAGTATTTTAAAATGGTGTGAATCCATATATAAGAAATACATTTTAAAAAGTGGAGCACAGTATTTGCATTCAACAACACATGTATTACTACTTGCTGTTCTTGCTTAGCTTGTTTTTATTTCCAGCTCCAGGACATTTAGATTTACAATAAACAAACAAACAAACAAACAAACAAACCCCATTTCCTTTGCATAACCTGCACATTTGATGTCAAGGTTATATATAATAGAGTCTCGGTTAATCAAAACTCTCAAGCAACCAGCAAGTAAATAACATATAGTACTAGTAAGACCTATTTTTAATACTCTCAAACTAGAATCTTCATTTGTTTGGCATCTCCCAATCACCATGAGTGCCCGTTAACTAAGAGTCTACTGTATACATTGTTTTCTAGGGACACAATAAATTGTTACTGTGAGAAATGTGTCTGCAAATGTAGCTATCATACACAAATACTTGCTACAAAGTTATGCTTGGCTACAGTTCCCTGTTAAGTAGTAACTACTGCTGATTTAGCTTCTAAGATTGCAAAGGATCTGGTGCTTTTGGGGCCTTCATTACTATTATCGACATATTAGAATAGGAACTAAAGGCAATGGCTATTATAATGGGATTAATGCAAGACAACTGAAATACATGTGTTAATATGTATATCTACTCTAGTAGATGACACTGAATTAGTCAGAGAACATACAAGAAACATTTTGACTGTTTTGAAATATTTTTGTTTTCTTAATAGGTTCAGGAGCTTACCAAAGAATGGACCAACAAGTGGAATGAAACACAAAATATTCTAAAAGTAAGTTGATAAAATGCCCTTTTACAGTGGTTCTCAACCTGTGGTCCGAGAACCCCTAAGAGGTCGTGAAGTCATCACATGGGCCGGGGAAGGATTAAATTATTAACTATTATTAGTATTGATACTATTCTTTTAAATTCTTATAGAATCATTATAATCAAAATACAGGCAGTCCCCAAGTTGCAAACAAGATATTTATTTATTTATTTATTTATTTCCTCGATCTTGTATACCGCTCCTTCCAGTAGGCTCGGGACGGTTTACATACAGCCGAGATAACAGTCCTTCGGCAAGATTAAAATTGCATAAAAGCGCAATAGTTACATAAAAGCAGTAAAATACAGGTGATACACAAGACTTCTTAAGATTGGAAGACATAGCAGTTCCACATCCGGGCTTCAATTGAAGGCTTGCCTAAACAAGATGGTTTTACATGCCCTCCGGAATGGAATAAGTTCTGTGATGGTCCATATGTTTGTTCTGTATGTTTGTTCTTAAGTTGAATTTGTTTGTAAGTCGGAACAGGTACATTTTAAAAGTATAATTCCAGCCATACCTACCTACCTATCTTTGGATAGCAGAGGGAAGGCTTAATACCCCATGGTGTTTGTTTTGCTGCCAGTGCCCCTGTTCAGAAGATTTCACCTCACTTTTTGTCCCTGCAGAAATTGAATTTTGAAAAAAAAATGGCCTGTTGTAGAAACAAGCATTGGGCCTCAGTTGAGATACCTTTTTCCCATGATAACTCTTAAAGGGGTAAATTCCTCTTCTGGGTGGTAGATTCTATCACTTCATGTTGTCTCACCTCTGTTCTTAACTATGAGTCATTTGTAAATTGGGTGTTTTTAACTTGGGGACTGTCTATACTATATTATAATAGGAAGGGAGTTTTTTAACAGATTAAAGTATTTCCCCTTCTCTCTAAATTTGAATGACTTTCATGAGAAAATTGTAATAATTATCTGATTCAGACTAGTGCCTCAAATCTTAAGTCTTGGAAGTCCTCGGCCACAAAAGGTATTTAGAAGGGGGAAGAAATGATTGAAAATCGCTGCCCTATTGCATTCAACTCCGAGTGTTTTTATTTAAAATGGATTCTGTGTTTGTCTATACATTTTATAAATACTTTGTAGTGTTTGGTATTTTCAGAGCGCATTCACTTCCTTTTGAAAAATTCAAAAATAAAATCTCAAGCCTTCCTTTTAAACTTAACAATTCTTGAAATTCCTCTTGGACTTGGAGTGTTTACTTAATAAGTGAGAAAGCTTTAGAAGAAATCCAGAAATGTACTAGTTTTAAAGATAGAAACTGAATTGGCCATTAAATCTTCATACATCTGTTTTTCACATCTTTCTCTAATAGCACCTAATCTTCTCATAATGACTTTTGGAGTTTAATTTACATTGTGTTCTTTGGTAAAGGACTCCTTTCTTTTCAATACAATAAAAGCATTTCTGTCTAAATATTGAAGGAGTCAAAATTTTATGAAGCAACTCGAGAACAACGAAAATTTAAGGTGTGATCTGCCCTTAATACGAATGTGGGAACTGTGGTCCTCTGGGTGTTGTTCGACTGCATTTTCCAGCATCCCTCACTATTGGTTAAGTTCAGTATTTAGAAATAGTTTATTATTTTAGGAATGGAAGCAAGGCTCCATCAGCGCCTGTTCCTCCAGACCTTTCCTAAACATGAAACATTTTGTGCAGATCATTATTATATAGAAATCAAAATGCATACAGGCAATCCATAGGCTACATGTGATCTGGGGAAATTTGCCCACTTTTCTCATAGCCCAGTTGAGCAGTGCTAGTGATGGGAACAGGTAGATGTTTCCCTGGTGCTAATATCCATATTGTGTGTGTATATACAAGATTATTCACCTCCATATATCAGTGATTTTTGACATTGCTGTTATAAATAAGTAAAAACAATGTATCCAGATTGCTGCAATGAGGAAACATTTCCACCCTTGCAGTGATTCCAAGGCAGATGCAACCTCTCCAAAACAAACAAAAATCAAAAGTAGCAGTACCATAATTTGTATTCAGAAAAGTTTAAAAGTTACATAGATATGAGCAAGCTTTCAGCATTAGCATGATTGACCAGGTTGGATGATGTTAAAAAAAAGAGATAAAGCCTAAGTCTGATCAGCAGTTTTAAGTAAGCTCAGTTATGTTTGCTTTTCGAGGATTTCTGGTTGTATAAGAAGGTTACACAGAAGCATGGCTGTTGTCCCTTGAGAAGTATACAAATGTAAATATTTCTACGAAAAAAAATTATGAAAAGCAGTTATTTAGGTTGCCTCTAACAAGTGGGCAGGTATTTTGTAGGAACGAACACCAAAGTCAGTAAAACATATCTTCTGTTAGTACCTTACTTCTAATTTCAGTCTTTTAATATCACTTGGAAACCTCAAATTAGTCAAAGCCTAATGAACTTTCATATGGAAACTGAGCTGTGGGTTAGTACCTTTTTGTGTGTGATCAGTAAGGAAAAACAAGCAATGACGGACATGATTGGACAGATGTAAAACACTCTCTTTACTCCCACCCTAATTGCAGCAAGAAAACCATGCTATGTGAGATATTACTTTTGTCATTTCTCTTATATTGCAATATAAAATATTGGGTCCTCGAGGAGCTCATAGGATTGTTCTGTACTTCTCCAAAGGGACTTTTTGAATTGTGGTCCACATTCATATTTCTGACATATTTACTATGTTGCCTCTTTCTCCCCTGCTACCCTTGTTCACCATAGTTGCACTTAATAAAAAGCAAGCAGCTTACTATTGGTGTAATGCTACTTGACTTGCCAATAACATAATGGCTTCATACTTCAGAGTACACGCAGTTTGGAATGAAGTGTCGAATGAAAATTGCCTGACAGATGGCATGACAAAATGAACTGATTGGTTTAATTTTTGCCTAGATACTGAATTGAGAATTAATAATATTCATATAGTTTAGAGCCATGCAATCTTTACCTTGTAGAGAATTTATATTCTTTATATAATCTCTTCTAAAAATATTTTCCCCCTTTTCTTTAACCTGTTTTTCTCTACTCTGCTCACTATTTTGATGTGTCAATCATATTGAAGTAGATTATGTTTCAGATTTCAACTTTCATCTGTAACAGTTTGCTTCGGGGTTAAAGAGAAACATCAGCTAATCTAGTTACTCTACTTTACTACAGCATTCTAAAATTATCTGGTTTTGGAAGACCCAACCTTTTACATGTATCCTCTAAAATATACTGCTTTTGCAACATAAAAGGAGCTGGGAGCATTGACATGCTACAGCTTAGATTGGATCTTTGTCAGGGATAGAAATTATATTTGGCAATGTGTGAAAACATAGTTGAAAATGTGTTTTTCTGGATATTGAGAATATTCTAAGTTTAATTTCTTTGAAATAAGTCAAATGCATCAAATCATTTTCTTTGCACAATGTGTTTTCCTACTCAAAAAACGTTATTTGTACAAAACTACCATTTATGAATTTTGTGCAGAGTAATTCGCAAACTCTAAATTAACAGCCTTTGAATTTTAAGGAGGAAAGATAATAATAATAAAACACTTTATTTATTTCCCGCTCTTCTCATCCCGAAGGGGCCTTAGAGCGGATTACAGGTACACATACTTAGCAAACAATCCCTGCCGTTTCCACATACACACATATAGATGAACAGAGGCAAACTCTGGCCACCAGGGGGAGCTGACGCACTCCTCATCTCTCAGCATTCCCAGCGTCCCTTGTTGTTCCTTCCGCATTACTCAGCATTCCTGGAGTTCTTTAATGGCCTCATAAATCAGTCAAAATTTGCCTCCGCACTTAATGTGGTACCTTTATCTCCTACTTGACAGATGCAACTGTCTTTCGGGCTGCAAAGGTCGACAGCAGGCTACACTTAAAGGTCGAGCACCCACCTCGAGCCGGGAAGGCCTCGAACTCATGACCTACTGGTCAGAGAGCTCTTATGCAGCTGACACTTAGTCAGCTGCGCCACATTCTCATTATAAGGGAGAAAAATTGCTAAAATTACTTGTTGATTCCTTTCAGAATAAAATTAGTAAGGAATTACATCCTGATGTTTAGTGGGCTTGCACTCAGAATTTGGCATTTTTTCTGTATCCTAGTCCAGCTAGTATATTTACTTGAATCTAAAGCTCACTTTTTTTGGGCTAAACTACTTTACCAAAATTAGGGTGTGCATTAGATTCGTGTCGTGGTAATCTTAGTGCTGAGCTAAAGCAAAAGGGGAAGCTGCTTCAGGAGGTGCACCTGGAGCTCCTCTTTGAGAGACTTCATCTCTCATTAAATGCCTGTGACACAATGCTATGTCATCCTGGGATTTGTAGTTTAGAGAGGTAAAAGCATTCTTTGACAGAGAAGGCTCAAGACCTTGTAAAACTACATGATTCCATAACACTGAGCCAGGGCAGTTAAAGTGGATTCATTCTACAGCATAGATGCATCCCAAACTTTTCTTTTCTGCTGCTAGAAGCTTTGCTATTCGAACACTTTTGTTTTTAAAGAAGGAATTCTAAGCAGGCAGCAACTGTAATGCACACCCTTTTGGGTCAAACCACAAAGAAGTCACTTTTTGCTGCTGTGCATTACATTCAGCAGCAAATGCTTTTTTTGGTTTCAGGGTTTTGAAAATTGGGGTGCACATTAGGCTTGATGGTGCATTGGACTCGAGTAGATAGGTCTTAAAATTAGTTGTTCAGTGAAATGGACAAATAACCTGTTTTTGATTATAGCAATGTATGTGCTTAGCATGTACCTAATATTGTCTTTAATCTTACTGATTAGTTTCAACTAGAGTTGACATTGGGTCAACTGTTCACTGTGGAGTTAACATATAGGTCAATTCAATTGTGTTGGTGTGGTGAAGGAGTTCATCATTGCAATGGGTTGTCCCTCCCATTCACTCCAATAAGCAAGATGAAAGAACAAACCATTGTCTGAAGCTCTCCCTAGTGTCAGAAATAAAGTATATAAAGTAAATAAGTCTGTTTCCTCTGGAAAGTTGCTTAGGTGGCATACTGCAAATTGATCCTTTCACTTTTGGCAAGAGTTCACTCTTTTCTGTTTCTCTTTACTTCTGGCATTTTTCTCCATTGAAAAACACTGGAGGCATGCCAGGGAACTCTCACTCCCTTCTTTCCTTCAAGTGCAAATAACCTTTCAATAGACTCCTGCCAAGTGGATGGAGTCACTGCAATCAGGAATTCAGAAGTCTTCTGATTACTCAAAAGGTCAGGAGGAGGTTCTGGCAAAGAATACCAAACCACAAACACATACACAATCTGCCAGCATTCTGTGAGTTATCAGGAATAAGGAGAGAGTTCAAACACCAGTGTCATTTTATTTATTTATTTCGATTTGTATACTATCCTTTCCAGATGGCTCAGGATGGTTTACAATGTATCGAACTACCAACAAAGCATAAAACATAACAATTAAAACAGTACCACATGAGAGCATAGATGCAGGCGAAATTGAAAGCAATTTCATATAGGGCGATTCCACCCTCCTAGGAGAGTTATAAACTAAATGCTTGCCAGAACAAAACGGTTTTACATGCTCTCTGGAAAGCCATCAGCTCACCAATTGAGCGTACTTCTGATGGTAGGCTATTCCACAAGCAAGGTGCAGCCACAGAGAAGGCTCTCTGTCTGGTTGAAGACAGACAGATAGTCTGTAGTAGTGGAATCTGTAGAAGATTGAGGTCCTTTGAACGGAGGGATCTCTGGAGAACATATGGGAGTAGACGGTCCCTCAAGTACACCAGCCCCAGACCATGCAAGGCCTTAAAGGTCAATACCAGCACTTTGAAGATGACCTGGTGCTCAATTGGTAACCAGTGCAGACGCTGCAGAGTTGGAGTGATATGGGCCCTGGCCAGTACTCCAGCCAGGAGTCTCGCTGCAGCGTTCTGCACCAGTTTGAGCTTCCAGATAACCGACAAAGGAAGACCAATGTAAAGGGCGTTACAGTAGTCTAGCCTCGAGATGACCGTTGCCTGGATTATCATGGCTAGGTCATTACCGGAGATGTAGGGCGCCAGCCGTCTCACTTGCTGCAGATGGTAAAAGGCGGATCTGCTGACAGTGGAGACCTGAGCCTCCATCGTCAGCAGCAGGTCCAACTGGACCGACAAGCTCTTTACTAGGGACGACGGGCGTAATGCCTCGCCGTCCAGCGCAGGCAGCTGGAGCTCACACCCATTCGGGTGACCCAGCCAAAGGATCTCTGTCTTCGAAGGGTTCACTCTCATGAGTAGAGATGGGGCACCATCATGAGACTATTTAATTTGGAAGATTAAGTAAGGCAGGAATGCGATAGTTCTGAATGCCCTTTGCTAGTTAGTCAATGCCGCAGGCATCAACCTTCCACATCACTCTGAAAAAATGTTTCTGAAAATGCCTCTTTTTACATTGAATGTACATTTCACTACTAATTTTATGGAGTTTGTGATGGAAGAATAGTAAAAAAGAACAACACATCAAAGCAGTTCAGCAGTAGAAAAAAAGTTCTAAATGTTACCTAAAACTGTCATGTCATCAGTTTCCACCAGCAGATGAACCTGTCTCTTCTGTGAACTCTCCTTGTACAGCAAAGAAGGAAAAGACACTGAAAGCACATAAAAGCATAGAATTTTCATTAAAGAGGCTGTTTAGGCATTCAGGGGGACCAGGCTAGGTGAGTCATACAAAAACCAAAGCCGGGGGAATCAAAAGACTACTTGCTCAGGGTTCTTCTTGTATCATTACGAGAGTTCTTCCTGTAAAATTCAAGCCCAGCTTGGAGTGAAACCGAAAGACAGCCAGGACAGATGAAGAGCCACAAATGTGGAACCAAACAGCAGCAGTCTTGACACTAGAATTCTTCATAGGTGGAAGGCTTCATCACTTGAATAACTCCTTGTTCTAATCCATGACAGATCTTGAATAAACTTGATAAAAAATCGTATTGAAGTCTATATTTTGTTCAGCAAGGTTTTGCAAATCAGAAAAAAAAATCTCAATCCAACTAGCAATTTGTCACATGTTGGAGGAATATAATTGGTACCAGCTTTAAAGGGGTCCTTCAGTTCTGAATGATGGTATAATAGGTAGTTCCTATCAGCAGTGGACCTCAGGGAGACTCATCATGGATCATGTTTGCTCGCCAGACATTGCTGAACTCTTATTTGAGCTGTTATCATCCCCCACACTTCTCTAAAAGGTCTTGGTGACCTTTGCAAACAATTGGGGAAGTATGCCTTTGCGTGGATCACCCACTGAACAGCTTACACTTAAAGCAAAAGGTGATTAGGGATCACAGAAAAGACAGGAATGATCAAGCCATGCCCTCCTAGCCCCCAGATGGTGGATGCCATCTAATTACTCACCTAGGATGAAGTCAGTATTCTCTCTATAGAAGCTGCACTTGAGTAGAAGATCCTGAGCACAGAGATAAGTTGGTTGAGCAGGATTGGGGTTGATAACACAGCATGATCCTCGCATGAGCTTGTATTCAGTCAACAGACTTTGGTTCCTCATAGGGAATTGATTAGTATCAGCAATGAAGAAGTGATGATGAGTCAGTTTTCATTGTGCTTTGCAATGGAAGAGGTAGGAAACTTCAATACATTATTGCCCTGCTGGTTTTGGGTTTGCCGTATGATTTCTCTTTTTGCCAGTGGGGAACAAGTTACTCTGAGCACCTGGATTTAGGAGGCAAAAATACTATCTGTCACTCCTGACTCGCTATGGAGAGCTTGGACATCCCAGACCTTCCCATAAATCAGTGTTTCGTTCTCAACCAAGGAGCCAAAATCCACTGAGACCTGGAATGGCTCTCACTTTTGCCTTTTCTGCAAATATTCATTCATTCATTTATTCATTCGACTTGTACACTGCCACTCCCAGAGGCTCGGTTTACAAAGCTCAATAAAACAGCAGGACAATAAAACAAAACATGTTAAAAGCATAACATTAGGATTCAAAGGCTTGCTTGAACAAAAAGGTTTTGCAAGCTTTGCGAAAGGTCATCAGAGTTTGCATAGCCCGGGTCTCGGATGGTAGATTGTTCCAGGGAACTGGGGCAATGATAGAAAAGGCCCTCCATCGGGTTGCTGTTAGATGCTAAGATTTCATGTTAGGAATGACCAAAAGGTTCTGATCTTCAGACCGTAGCAATCTCAAGGGACTATATGGGAACAGGCGATCCTTCAAGTACACTGGCCCCAGACCATGTAAGGCCTTGAAAGTTAAGACTAACATTTTGAATGTAATCTGGTACTCGATTGGTAGCCAGTGCAGTCCCTGCAGGACCGGGGTGATGCGACAACTCACGGGGTCCCCCGTGAACAGCCGGGCTGCAGCATTCTGCACTAGCTTGAGTTTCCGGGTCACAGTGAAAGGCAGGCCAATGTAGAGAGCGTTACAGTAGTCAAGTCTTGAGATGACCGTAGCCTGGATCACCATGGCCATGTGGTTCCGAGACAAATAGGGGGCCAGCCGCCTAGCCTGTCGCAGATGGAAAAATGCTGTTCTGCTTACCATGGAGATTTGGGCCTCCATAGTCAGCAGAGGATCCAAAAGGACTCCCAGGCTTTTTACTGATGGTGGGCATAATGCCACGCCATCCAGGGTCGGTAGCTGGACATCCCTATCGCCTGGACGGCCCAGCCAAAGGATTTGATAGTGTCTCAAAAGCATAATAGTCACAGTGTGTGTGTGTGTGTGTGTGTGTGTGTATATATCTTCTCAGTCTCCTATTCATGGTTAGAAGAAAAACTGTTTTCTTAAGTCATTGATCCAATGTATTCCTTTTTCTGTAGGAAGGCCTGGATAAGTTAGTGGAGATTTCTTCAATGTGATGGATTTCAGAATTAGGGGTGCTCCTCAATGGATGGTGTTTCTAAGAGCTGTTCTTCCATCTCTGCACTAGGAGGAGTCTAGGCAAACCATTGTTGGCTTTGTTCCTGCATACTGGTACAGATAGAAGAGACAACCCATATAATCCTATCACTATAAAGAATCACAGTATCACAGAAAGTGCCAATGGTTATGTGCTGGAATTAGGACTGCTGGTAGGATTCAGTTGCAATAGGATTCCATAAGTTTTAGTTGTCCCTCACCAACCAATATGGTTTAATGCTGTCTGTCTGTAATTGGTAATCTGCAACAGTGGCATGATCAATGCAAGTGTTAAAGTTTCTGCCATAACATAATGAGTGTTTATAGAAATTGAGGAAGTCCCTATTCCTAATTGAGATGCATTTTGATAACCATATTATCTTTGCTTTGTACACAATAAAGTTCACAATGCTTTGTAAAATTTGCAGAGAAGGATCATAAATACAGCCATGATGAGTATATTTACATTTGGGAAAGAAATTTAATTTATATTCTGGAGTCAAATGCACTTTCATCCACTCATTTTCAGTTTTATGTACTGAAGAATAGGATGGTTTCATTCATTTACATATTGATTTTCTAGTTTTCCAACCAGAAAGGAATGGGGTGGGGTGAGAGCTTTTTTTTAAATTTGCAGAGCTACAGCCTAGCTGTGACAATTTTACATTTGATTTGCCTTTGCAAGTGTGCCTTCACAGCTACTGAAAAGTCATTTTGTTTTGAAAACCAAATAAGATGTTTACTGTTTTAATCCAGTAAACTGCCTACTACCTTTCCAAATGTCTTTAGCTCATTTGCACACCATGAACTTTGTCCGAAGGGAGACTCTTGTGGTTTGACCAGTGCCTGCTTACCTTTCTTCTCTAATTGCAGAAAAATTGCCTGTTGGGGGGCTATGTGTGTGAAGAGGGTAGTTATTAACTGCTCCTGTCCTAAAGTTTGGGTAACTAGATGCGAAACTTTGCCTCTGAATGTTTAGCTCTGAGTTGACTCACTAGGCTTCGTATACAGTACACCATGATAATCACAATTAATAATAATTAGACTTATGTGGGTGGATAGCTTTAAATTCATGAACCCATTCATTTAAAGCGTCACAATGCTTTTAATGCAAGAAAATTGATAGTGTAAAAATGTATCACTTGTTTTATTTGGTAAACCACTTTATCTGTATCACTGGGTTTAAATATTGTAATGCTTCATTTCCCATGAAACCCATTGGCTGGTGTCCTCTTCATGAATTATATCACCAACTTTGTGGTCATTGAGGACAGTGCAAAATTACCCAAATGCTTTCTAAAACTTACCTTATAAGTAAGTTTCACCCCATGCCAACAGATCTGTTTTGTTGGAAAGTAGAAGGGTGAGTGTAGATGCATCCAACTATTCTCCTGTAGCTTGACATGTTGTCAATATGTCATCTGTTAGGGATATCTGAGGAAACAGGTTCTGAAAACTCTTGGAGTTTTCTGCAGGATGTGTTCAAGCACATCCAACTACAGCAAAATAAATTTCTAGGAGTAACTTTGGGAGAAGAGGCTACAGAGATGTAGAAATATGAGAGACATGTGTTTTCTACTGCAGGATGCTGGGTATCATTGAGAGAGAGAGAGAGACAGCGAGAGAAGAGAGTGGTCTTTTTTTATAATGATCAACATATTACATGTTTCTCCTTCGTGTGGTCTGTGAAATGCATACAAATGGGTTTACTCCCGCGCATGCGTAGAATCTCGGACATACTAGCTAAAACTAAAGATTTACATATGCCCCTCCCACTCCCCGCCCTCCCTCATCCCCCACTGTAGCTACCTAGTCAGTCCTTTTTCCGCCTTGACAGCGAAAGGATCTCCGACTACTAGCTCCTGTAGAAGTCCACGGATTGCCTCGACTATTCAGATAAGGATAGAAAAATGTCTTCTTTATCTTTTAAGAGGTGCTCTGATTGTGGAGCAACCTTGCCCCAAGAGGATCGACATCTTAAATGTCTCCTCTGTTTGGGTGATACCCACATTCCCCAGTCCTGCAAAATATGCAGGACTTTTTCGAATAGAACCCTGAAGAACAGGGATTCTAAATTGAAGGCCTCCCTTTTTGAAAAGGCCTTATTCTCCTCAGAGACAGGGCTCTCCCGTTCCGCGAGCCAGCCCTCTCTGACCTTGGGGACTGAAATCCCAGCCCCGTGAGCGTTCTGTCTGACAGTGCCGTCCGAGAGTTGGCCTCTGGTTCGCCCATTGAGCCACCCCGGAAGAAAAAGCAGAAACCTGAAAAGCAAAAGGCTGCCAAGATTGGCAAATCGAAGGAAAAGCCTAATGAAATTACGGCTCTGAAAAAGCCAGGGCAACTGGTTGGTCCTCGGCCCTCCAGCCCCTTGGAAATGGCACAGGATGATGTGAGGCAACTGGCTGGCTCTGTGCCCCCCAGTCCTCCTTTGACTCTATGTACTGCAGACGCTCTACAACTTTTTGGGGAAGATAGCAACCATTTTTCAGGGGTGGAAATCCCCCCTCATCTTCTTCCCAGCCTCTTGCTCTCCCCAGGCCCTGAGCCAGAGCTTCCCTCCCCTCAGCTTCTCCCTCCTCCGGTTACCGAGGCGAACCACGTGGAGGCTAGCGCCTCGCGCTCTCCCTCCATTGCACCTCAAGAAGCTGCCCTAGTTTTCCCGCCGTCGCGCGCCCGCGCAGCGCGCGCTCACGCTTCTCTCCTCTCTTCGGCCTCCGAGGAAACAGCCCAGGCCTTCCCGCTGCTGCGCGCTCGCGCAGCGCGCGCTCTCGCTTCCCCCCTCATTTCGGTCGCCGAGGTAGCGCCGGCTACCGAACAGGGCCACGTGGAGGCTTGCAGTATGCAGCCTCCCTCCTCCCTGCCCTCTTCAGCTGCTGTTGCCTCACAGGCTCCTCACGGGGACGCGCGCTTGCTCTTGCAGCAGCGCGCTCCCCCGACCGATCTCCCATTGATTTTGGCATTCATCTGAATGACTTCTCCCACTCTCGGTCACGGAGCCCCCTGAAAGAGGGCTCCGGTGACTGAGTTCAGCCTTGGGATTTCCCCTATGGGTATCCTTTTGGATACCCCCCTCCCTACCCCCCTCCCTTTCCTCATTATCCCTTCTACCCTCCTGAGCCTTACCCTTCAGATTACTACCGATATCCGTGGCACTTTGCCACTCATGACCCATGAGTCCGTGGCATCCCTCTTCCAGCCCCCCCCAGCCCCCAGCCCCTCCCACTCTAACCCTTCCCATTCCAGTTGCTGCTCCTGTTCAGCCCTCCCCTCACCTTCCTGTTGATGAGGATGAGGCGGATATGGAGTCTACTTCTGATGCGACTCCTATTCCCCTCCAGCCTGAGCCTGAAAATGATCCTCAACAGGCAGAAGAGTATAAAAAATTCTCTGCCTTGCTAATAAGACTAGCCAGATCTCTAGGCATTCAGCCTCCCAAGTCTGATGATGTGGTCCAGGACCCATACTTTACGTCAGCTGAGCAACAACAGGCGCAGCAATCCACTATGCTGCCGACCATTCCCTATTTGGTCAAATTATTAAAAGTTACTGGTGTTGCCCCCGCGTCTGTTCCCAGCACGTCCAGACGGGCAGAGAACTTATACCGGATTGACCTGTCCACCACTCCGTGGTTGGCCAAGCTTCCGAAGGTGAATTCGATTGTCACTGACGCTCAGCGAAACCGAACCAGGGCAATCAGGCCGTTCCTTCGGACAAAGAGGACGTAAACTTGATGCGATGGCAAAAAAGTTTTACTCCTCAGCGTGCCTGTCTGGCAGGATGGCACATTACGGAGTGTATATGAGTGTTTACCAATCTTACTGGTTAAATAAGATGGCCTCCTACATTGACCTCCTTCCGGTGTCCGAAGGGCCTATGGCTAAGGCCTTCCACCAGGAGGCCCTCACCCTGGCCACCCTCCAGAAGGACCTGGCCAAGCATGGAGCGGATACCTCGGGCAAGCTTATTGCTGGCTCTGTTGCTCTTCGTAGGCATGCCTGGTTACGGTCCGCTACGTTGTCTTCTAACCAACGTGCGTTGATCGAGAACCTCCCTATGGACGAGGCTGGTCTCTTCAATCCTGAGACAGACTCCCAATTAGAGCACAGCCATAAGATGAAGCAGACGCTGAATAAGTATAGCCATCACCCCAACTCTTCCTATCAGCCATACAGACAACGCTGGCGGCCGTATTACCATCAGCCCTTTCGTGGGCACTACAACCCCGTCTTACAGAGGAGGTCAACGTCCGCAGTTCCCCGAAGGATACAAGCGTTCAGGTGCTCCATTCAGGGGTCAGTACCGAGGTGATAGAGCCTCAACAATAGGGCTCGGCGCTTCTAATCTGTTTCTCGACAGATTAGCCCCTTTTTCTCAGTGTGGCAGTCCATAACCACGATAGGTGGGTCTTGGATATTATTTACCGAGGTTATGCCATAGAATTTGAATCTTTTCCACCTCCTGGCAAACCTGTCTCCACACAAGCTTCCCGGCACTGCTACAAGAAATTGGCGGCTCTCCTGCTCAAGGGAGCCATTTCCCCGACCCCATCCCACCAACTCCAATTTTGCTTTTTTCTAGGTATGTTTTAGTGGATAAAGGGATGGTGGTCTTCGCCCCATTTTGGACCTTCGAGGTCAGCAATTCATCAGACCACGGAAATTTTAGAATGGTCACTCTTCCCTCCATTCTCCCTTTCATCCCGAAGGGAGCATGGATAGCCACTATTGGGACGCCTATTTCCACATTTCGATTAGGCAGTCCTATAGAAAATACCTCACCTTTATGGTGGGCCAGGACCCCTTATAGTTTTAATGTCCTGCCCTTGGCCTTTCCACGGCACCTAGGACTTTTACAAAATGTATGGCGGTCGTCGCCTCCCACCTACGCCAGCAGGGGGTCACCGTTTTCCTTATTTAGACGACTGGCTTACAGAGCCTATGTTGTAGAGAAAAACACGCTCTAGAACTCTCCAGTCATTTTTAAGGCTGAGATGTTGTTATTTGATCATCTCATCTTGTTATACTTTAAAGTAACACGCTTTTTACTCTCCCACCATTTTAAGGCTGAGAGGGTGTAACTCAAACAACTAGACTTCCTGTGGTTTAAAGAAAACGCGCTTTTCAAACTCCCAAGCCTTTTTTTTAAGGCTGAGAGGGTATGACTTAAACCATTAATCTTCTTATGTTTTAGAGAAAAAACACGCTTTCCAAACTCCCTGGCCGTATATATGGCTGAGAGGGTGTGATTCCAATGGCTACTCTTCTTAAGTTTTAAAGATAACGCGCTTCTCAAACTCCCTAGCCGTTATAAGGCTGAAAGGGTATGCCTCAAATAACCAATCTCCCTATATTTTAAGGAAAAAACACGCCTTTCAAACTCCCTACCATTAT